>JAHKKF010524734.1:40880-62935 GCA_019740295.1 Labeo calbasu | reverse complement strand
ATTCTTTGATTTTTCAGCTTTTTTTTGTATTTGAACCCTTTCAACAATGACTGTATGATTTTGAGATCCATCTTTTCATACTAAGGACAGCTGAGGGACTCATATGCAAATATTATAGAAGGTTCAGTGAGTGTTTGAACCTTCTGTAATCTCAAAACCATACAGTCATTGTTGGAAAGAGTTCAAATACACAAGAATGCTGAAAAACCAAAGGATTTTTTGGGACCTGAAGGAATGTTGTTGAAGAACAGCAGGCAGTTTAACTGTTTAGGACAACCAGGGGACTCATAACCAACTATCACTAAATAAAAAAAAAAAAGAAAACACAGGTGTGGATCATTCAGGTAACAACACAGTATTAAGAAATTCATTCATTAAAAAATGTAGATATGAGATTGGAACCATGTAGTAGTTTAGAACCATGAATTCTAATGTTCTAATATCAGTCAAGCATGTCTTACAGCGGGATCCAGTTCTGACATTTTGCATTTTGTTGATTCCACCAGACTGAGCTGCAACAGTTACAAGCTCAACAGGCTCACCTTCAGCAGGTGGCCCAGTCTGTCCGATCCCTCTTGGATCAGCCCGACTCCAGTGTGCCCCCAGAGGAGAAACAACGCTTGCGGGCAAAACTAGACCAACTGCAGAGTCAGCATCAGGAGCGGCTCCAGAACTGTCAGGACAGGATGAGGCGGGCAGATGCCCTCAGAGATGAGTTTGCCAAGTTTGTGCAGGAGCATGGGAACCTGGGAATATGGTTGGACCAGAGCGAACAAGAGCTACGTACACTCGGGGAAGGGGAAACTGATGCACAGGGTCTAAAAGACAGGATAGAGGAGCACAAAAAGGTATCAAAATATGTCTAACATAATACATTTACTTTAGGATAAAAAGATAAAATACTTTAATAATGTGTCTCTCTGTATTTACAGCTTGCAGAAGATGTCATCTGTCACAAAGCAGATTTGCGCTTTGTAACAATCTCTGGCCAGAAGGTTCTGGATTCTATCCAGGGGGCACTGGAGAAGGCGGGCAGTACGGATCCTGCTCTGGAGGAAACCAGACATGTAGTGAGTGACAGGCTCCAAGATGCCACACAGCGCTATGGTTTATTACACAGCAAGGTGGGTACAGAACTGCCTCATGTTCTTTCAGTCAGCAATGATACATGTGACCCTGGACCACAAAACAAAGTGACAATATCGATTTTTCCTTTATGCCAAAAAACGTTAGGATATTAAGTAAAGACCATGTTCCATTAAGATATTTTGTAAATTCCTACCGTAAATATCAAAACGTAATTTTTGACTGGTTATGTGCATTGCTAAGAACTTAATTTGGACAACTTTAAGGCGACTTCTCATTATTTAGATTTTTTTGCACCCCCAGATTCCAGATTTTCAGATAGTTGTATCTCAACCATTGTCCTATCCTAACAACCATACATCAGGGGAACGCTTATTTATTCAGCTTTCAATGATGTATAAATGTCAGTTTTAAAAAAATTGACACTTATGATTGGTTTTGTGGTCTAGCGTCACATATTATGGGATGAAAGCATACTGAATCTTGTGTGTTTTTTTCTTTCAGTCCTCAGAGCTTGGCACCCGTCTCTCAGGTCTCCTGGAGCAATACCAACACTACCAAGATGAGGCTGGTTCTTTAGTCTCCTGGCTGAGCACTCAGGAGCAGAATCAGAGTGTGTTTAAACCCAGCGGAGAGCAAACGGACACTCAGACATTGCAGAATACACTCAGTACAGTACAGGTTGGATTATTAATGCTTTTCTGGGTAAAATTTTTGAGGAGAGCTGACAAGTAATTTTACCAGATGAATAAACTAATGGAAGTGATCGCCTAAGCAAAATTTAGTTTCCATACTCTTAGGAATCACCATAATTAACCAGCTTTTTCTCTCTTCTGCTGTCTTTTCTCAGCTCTTGCAAGATGAGTTGGCAGAGCGTTCGGTACAGCTTGAGAAGGTCAAGAGGGCAGGAAAAGAGCTAGTCAGCACTCAAGAGTCCCCAACTCTCAAAAATGCAGATATTAACAATCTTACAGGTAATTTCATTCTCAATATCAGCATAAATTACTTGAAAGAGTGTAATTTTGTAGGTTCATTCCATCAGGAAAGTATGGATGTACACTGCCATTGAAAAGTACAGTAAAAATAGTAATTTTGTGAAATAATACTATTACACCTCAATACAACTTTTCTATTAGTAAATGAAAATATTGGAAAAAGTCAACACACTGTAGTAAATTATAAATATATTTTACATCTATGTTACATCAATTTTCATCAACCGTTACTCTAGTTTTGTGTCATATGATCATTCAGAAATCATTCTAATATGCTGATTTAGTGCTAAAGAAACATTTTTAATGTTATTAGTGTTAAAAAAAAGTTGTGCTGCTTAATATGAATTTTTTTTTTCTTAGGATTTCTCGTTGAGTAGAAAGTTCAAAAGAACAGCATTTGTTTGAAATAGAAATATCATGAAATAGAAACATCATAAAAGTTGAACATCAATTCATTGCATCTTTACAGAACAAAAGAAAAAAAATCATAGTGACACCAACATTTTGAACAGCAATGTATGTCTCTTTGAGCATCCAGCCGACCCAACATGGCAACATAGGTTCAACCAATGGCGTGTTTCACAGCTGTCTGGAATATTTGTTGACTGGTTGATTAAGGCAATGTGGTATAAAGTATTTTAGTTTGATTGACAATATAATTTAGTATAGTCATTATCCCAAAATAACCTTTTAAAGGGGACATTGGATGCCCATGTCCACAAGTTGGTATGATTCTTTAGGGTCTTCATGAAATGTCTGCAAAATACTTTAAGGTTAAGATTCTTCAATGGTCATCTAAAACAACACTCTTAACCTTGTCAAATACAGCTCTGTTCACACCGACCAGTATCGGTGTATGCCTCTTTAAATGAATTTGAGCTCTGCTCATATTGGGGCAGGGGCAGGGCTTGAGCAGTATGACGTCATACTGCTCAGAAAATCAAAACAACTTGATAATTTTTGGGGGAATTAAAAAAAGGAGTGAATGGATTTTTATCATTGTAGGGTGGTTTTGTCTACATGGTGCAAAAGTGCAAAAGTGAATTTTGCATTTGATGGCAGCTTTAAAAATAAAACAAGACATGATACGGATTTTATTTTGTGCTAATGATATTGTTTATATTATTATCCTTTACACATATTTTAAACTTCCTCTTGGTCATTTCAGATACTCTGGAGAAGCGCTTTGAAACCCTGTCTAATTCAGTGTCGGTGAGAGCCGAACAGCTTCAAACAGCCGTTGCCCAATCAGTCAGCGTTCAGGAGGGGCTCAAAGCACTCCTGGCATGGTTAGATGGACTTCCTTTATCACCTGGCGCAGTCCAACCCACTGCTCAAGCAGTTCAGGATGCCCTGACACAAAATCAGGTATTTTGTTAAACGTACCATTATAATCATCAGAATCAGATATAATTTAAAGCTTTCATTAACCAAGAATTATGTTTTAAACATGGCACTTCCCCCTCAGAAAATACGTCAGGAATTGCTTTCAAGGCAGGGCAGCGTGGATGCAACCTTAGACTCTGTGTCCAAGCTTCTGAAGTCTGCGGATGCATCGACAGCATCTGGCCTGCAGGGGGCACTGCAGGATCTGAGTCAGCGCTACACAGTGGCCCAGGCCAAACAGGCTGAAAGAGAGACTGAGTTGCGGGGACTTTTGCCCAAGTTGGAGAGCTTTGAGCGCCAGAGCGCAGACCTCCGCAGCTTTACGCAGAGTCGAGAAAGGGCTCTCAGCCCAGTAGGCCAACCTGACTGCAGTGTGGATGACTACAGACAGACCATAGAGGTTAGAGAATTGTTTTTGACATTTGTGGACACAGATTTACATACTTTCTGAAAGATTGCATGTTTATTGGCTAATGTCCGATGTCATCATTTATGTTTTCTCTATTAAAGGAGGTGAGATCAGAAATTACTCAAGAGTCAAGTCAATTAAAGTCATTTGTCGAGCTTGGTTCAAACCTAAGCCAGTCTGGGATACTTGCCAATGTACAAAGCCTTCTGGACACAACCAAAGAGGTTTCTGAGGACTTTGCACGCTTGGAATCCAATGTCAATGAGAGGTGAGTGGAAAGAGTTGTGAAAACATTATATTGAAACCTATGTTATTTTTTCCCTGTTTTTTTGTATGATTATAATTTTGGTTAACATTTTGAATAATTTTCAGTTTTTTATTTTTATTTAAGTTTAATTTTTAGTAATGTTACGCTACCAGTCAAAATTTTTTGGACATTAAGATTTTTAATGTTTTTTTTTTTTTTTTTTAAAGAAATCTCTTCTGCTCACCAAGCCTATATTTATTTGATTCAAAATACAGCAAAAGCAGTAATATTGTGTTTTTGAATATTTGAATATATTTTAAAAATATAATTTATTCCTGTGATCAAAGCTAAATTTTAAGCATCATTACTTCAGTCGTCAGTGTCACATGATCCTTCAGAAATCTTTCTAATATGCTGATTTGCTGTTTAAGGAAAAAAATGTATTATTATCAATAATTAAAACAGTTGAGTTCATTTTTCAGTATTCTTTGATGAATAGAAAGATCCAAAGATCAGCATTTATCTGAAATAAAAAGCTTTTGTAACATTATACACTATACCATTGAAAAGCTTGGAGTCTGTGAAGAAGGTATAGAAATTAATACTTTTATTTAGCAAGGATGCTTTAAATTGATCCGAAGTGATGATAAAGACATTTATAATATTACAAAAGATTTCTATTTCAGATAAATGCTGTTCTTCTGAACTTTCTATTCATCAAAGAAACCTGAAAAAAAAATCAATCAGCTGTTTTCAACACAATAATAATACATATTTTTTGAGCAACAAATCAGAATATTAGAATGATTTCTGAAGGATCATGTGAGTGGAGTGAAATTCAGCTTTAAAATCACAGGAATAAATTACATTTTAAAATATATTCAAACAAAAATCAGTTATTTTAAATAGTAAAAATATTTCAAAATGCTACTGTTTTTGCTGTACTTTGGATCAAATAAATGCAGGCTGGGTGAGCAGAAAAGGCTTCTTTAAAAAAAACATCTAAAATCTTACTGTCCAAAAACTTTTCAGTTTGATGAATTTAATACTTCAAGGTATTTTAAATTTAATGTCTATGGCAGTTACAGTCATGAGTAGAATAGTTAGTCTGTTCTAAGATAATCTCTGTGTCGGTTTTATCTTGAAATGTGATGCCCTGCCAACTCTAATTGCTTTGACATTTGACATGTGACAAAAATAAGACCAGTCTCATAAAGACACTATGGACTGGGCTGGAATACTTTCAGCCATAAAAAAAATAGCATCATGCTAACCCAGTTTGACACCACTGTATCCGCCGTTATGGAAACCATTTGGCCACATCCCTCCTTAAGATGCCAGACTGGGGCTCCAAGCATTTCTGATGTCCTCAGAGACGGCTCATAAAACAGTCGGTCATGTGTTCAAGTCTAAATCCACTCCACATATCTCTAGAAATACTTGTGAGTGGGAAGTGGGATTATTGTAGTATAAACTAAATGTAAAGGGAAACATGTTGGAACATGACTTCTGACCCTAACAGTGGTAGAAAGGCATGCTGTCCACTTTGAGTCTGGAGTGGAGTCTGGCTCTGCTTAATATTGCACACAATGTCCTGATCTATCAGCATGACCTAAAATAGTAGCATACTGTGTTGACATATTAATAGGAGGTCAAAGATTTTTCTTTTGTGGTGATTTAGATTTAAAATTTCAGCTTTTAAAGGTGCACTCTGTATTTTTCTCCTCTGTAAAACTTTTTTGAACTAAGAAAGGAATAATACATATGAAAAATAAGATGATGTCCATTCACAAAACTTAGTTTATTTTACACAGAGCAAGTCGCCTTGCAAGCCAGCATTGTGTTAACATTAACACAACTAAATCTTTTTCATGGTTTGTTGATATTCATCTAACGTTTTTCCTGTGTTCTTCTCAGATTTGATTCCATCCAGAGCTGCGTCCAGCAACTGGCGGACTTCCGCTCTCGCTCTGGCTCCCTCCTCCGATGGCTGCAGACATTACAAGAGCAACTTCCTGCCAAAGAGCCCAACCTAAGCACAGAAAGCCTGCAGAGACGAGCGCAGCAGCTTAAAGTAGGACTGTAGTTCTCTCTATTTACAGTGTTCTGACATCACTTTCTGTTTTTAGTGAGGTGAGCTGTAATTAACATGTCTTATGAATTTACTTGCAGGATCTACTCACAGAATGGGAGACCCAGGGCAGCCAAGTTCAGGAGTTGAACAAGACCAGTTCACAACTGGAGAACTTGGTTATTAACATCACATCCCCCAAGAACAAGGCTGGTAAGCAAAACAACCTTGTGGAGGTTTGGGGCCAATGGGGCCCTTTCTGTCTATAGCTAGTACTTTGTGATTCCACTGTGACACAAGTAAACATTTGGTCCCCAAATCACTACTTTTAGAGGATAGTTCACTCAAAATAAAAGCTGTCATTATTTGCTCCCCTTTATGTTGTTCAAAGCTAGTAAGACTTCTTTCATGGGACACAAAAATAAAATTTATTAAATATATACTGCCTATATTTATGTAAATGAGCAATATCACATGAGTAGCAGTGGGATATGGCTGTATATTGGCATGGCTGTGCCGATATACAGCCATATCACACGGCTACGAGTGTGATATTGCGCTTACGCAACCGTTCAATGGTACAAGTTTGTAAATGCATAAAAAACAACAATGGAATGTCTTTTAAAAAAAAAAACTTTTTTGTGCAAACTACTTTCTTCTGCCATGGATTCAAATCTCAAGTGACAGTTTAACAACTGACAGCTGCCTCTGTTACTAACTTGAAAACTTCACTTTAAAGCTAGTAACAAAGGAGCTTTGAGCATCTTATTGTATTACTGTATTAAAAAAGCTCATTGTATTATGTGGAGTATTATGAGAGAGAGATGGATTGAGCGAGTGTGATTACGTGCATCTGATACAGCATTTATTCTTCAGCGCAAGCTCATATTCACAATAAATCAATCTGGATGACCACTGAGCAAAGCGATATCTTTGGCGTACTATCCTTTCATCTGCTAAGAATGATCTCCGATCAGCACTGCTCAGTGCATTTTTTGACTGCGTCTTACAAGGTGTTGTTGAAAGTAAAAATAGCTGTTTACAACCCTGTTTCAGTCTCTTTCAATATAAAAGTCTTACTGCTGAATCGCCATATAATGGCGAAACAATGAGCACATGAACACACAAAATTATTTATATAACATATTATCTATTAAATAGTAATACTTAATAAACAACAACGGCCATCATAAAAGTTGCTAGGCAATTCAGTCAAAAGTACTAAGGCAGCGCTATGATATACAGCATTAAATTACGTAAAATATAACATGAGATTTTGCCTTCAACCAAAAAAATTTGCTCTGGAACAAATAATAGATTAATGAGAGCAAAGCCTATCCATTAGATTTGCCTAAACACAATTATATCTCATGTTTAACCATTATAAAGACATCAGAGCCAGCAGCAAGTTCCAGAAGATCTGGCCGAGGTAAGGCTGCTCTTGGTGGGTTTATGAGCACTGAACGGCTGATGATGCCCTTAAGCTCACAAATCCAAAAACACTGAAGCAAATTTTCAAATAGACATTGTTTATTAACAAACCACATAACTGAAATCTGACCAAGTACATTTTCACCTAAAGAAACTCTTAAAGGGGTCATCAGATGTGATGTACGGTTTTACATGTTATTTGAACATAAATGTGTGTTGGCAGTGTATGTACACATCTACCCTATAATGACAAAAAAATAAACCCAGTGTTTTTTTAATTAATCTGTAAAAATAATTTCCTCTTTTTCAAATCAAGCCATTCTCAGCTTCTTGTCTGTGTGACGTCACACCAACAGAGGCCGCTCTCATGATAGTTTGATTGACACTGGCGTCTTAACTTAGACCCGCCTCGAATGAGTCCGATCACCATTGTTGCTATGCCAGAGTAGGGACGTAGACAAGAATGGCTCCGATTGAGGTGTTCTGTTGTTGGATGTAATAATGAACGTAGTGTTTGTCATTTACTCCTGACATCTGAGCCGCTGGAGATGCAGTGGATTACATTTATTGATGATGGGAATGCGCCTCCCGATTTACATATGTCCGTCTATGTTCGTGCAAATAATTCATGATACAGCTTCACCTACAGCAGAAGTGAGTAATAAGGTTTTTTTTTTTAATCTTTGCAATTTCCTAATAGCGTGCTAGTTAGCGAGTGTAGCGGCTAAACGCGGCTAAAGTAGACAGAGCATGGCTCGTCACTCCACAGAAGAGAGGGCGGGGTGAGCAGAGCTCATTTGCATTTAAAGGAACATGCAGCAGAATGGGCTGATTTCTGCAGAGCTGATTTTGACATGGTAAAAAGTGTGTTTTTTACATTACCACTGAGAAATTTTAACCATAGTATGTTATAGACTTTTCATTAAGGCCCTAAAGAATCATATCAACTTGTGGAAAATTGGCATCTGATGACCCTTTTAAAGCGTGATCCAAAAACTGTATTTATAAAATTATAGAGATTTAAGTGTCTGCCATGACACCCACTGTGAGAAATACTGCAAAGCAGAGTGATACAAACGGTGAAATGGTTGGAGTTCTGTTTTTCCTTAGCATATTGCACTCCTCTTAGCCAATCAGATTCAATGACTAGAGAAGTATGAGCAGTTGCATGTAATTGTATTTTTATTGGTGCTTTTGCATTCTTTCCCAGAGCGATCCCTACATTATTCAAATTTTCTCATACTGGTTTGGAATGACATGAGTTTTTGAGTGAACTATTCCTTTAAGCATCTACCACCTTCCAAACTACTAATTTTGAGCATATTATGTTTGTATATGTGTCTGTGTGTCTAAATCCTCTGTGTTGAGTATGTCTAGCTGCTTGTGTATGTGTGTGCTGCTCCAGCATGCCTGTGAATTATTGTGGCATTGTCTCAGCGTCTGTCTGTGTGTCTTTCTCCCAGGTGTTTCCCAGCTCAATGGTGCTTCCAGCCCCAACAGTGTTAATGGCATTCACACCTGTAAAGGTGAGCTTCCTCCACACCTTTAGCCAGTGAGCTGTGCAGCATCCACATCAATGGAAGCATTTCTCTATTAGTCATTTCCATTTCTTCTTCCCCTCTTATGGATAACTCCACATCTCTCTTCTCCTTCACCCTTTTACTCACTCTCCCCATTTTTCTTTGCATTGCTTCTTGTCCTGTTCTGTTAGTTTGCTTTCAGAGTATGTGCAGATTGGTGTCATCCGTATTTGTGCATATGCCCAATTTGTCCGATCATTTAGACTTTCTTTCACACTGACAGTGCACATAAATCTGGCGCGGAGGACTTTTGACACTCCCTTCACATTTTATCAATTAGTTTGTCCGGTCGTTGTAGTCAGTTGGTTCACATTGTAGTGCAGCAACAAGACTGCAAGAATAATGTAATGTCAAAAATAATTAATATTTTTGCGGTTTGGAGGGTTTTTTTTTTCTGTAGAGCTTCACACATGATATATGTATGTTGTGGCCAAGAATTTAAGAATTTGCTTTCACTCTTGTTGGCCACGTTGTACCAATTTGATTTCTCAATTTTTATTAACTAAATTAAAAAATTATTAAAAAAGGAAACAAATTAGTACAATATGGCCATGACTTACCTCAATATTCTTAATTTGTGGCCAATAAATATGTGATATTCTGCATATTATGTGCAGAGCACCATATTTTGTTCTTCACAGTTAAATGGATTTTAGTCCAGTAAGGCAAAAAAAATTTGAATTTCATTGAAATGTTCAACTGTCAGCTTATATATGATTGCTTGAAAAATAGCACAAACATGATCCAGTTTTATGACTTGTCATTGGCCTGCTCAGATTGTACTTACGTCAACATTTCTTCGCTCTTACCCTCAGACTTGACTGAGATCCAGGTGGCAGTGGCAGATGTGAACTGCAAGTATGAGCAGCTGGGCAGTGACCTAAGGGAGAGGAAGGGTAAGCAAGAGGCCTCTCTTGACCTGCGGCAGAAGGCCAAGCAGAGCACAGAGGCACTCATGCAGTGGCTTGGCCCTCGTGAACAGAGCCTGGCACAAGGACAGACCGCCTCACCTTCTCGGCCAGAGGTGGTACGGGCTCAAGCCCAAGAAACCAAGGTAATATTTTGAGTACTTGATCACGTCTGTAACAGACATTACATTGTGACAGACATCTAAAGGACAGGTACCTGTGTCCAGGTTTTAATTACTGAGCTTGCTGAGAATTCTGGGAAAGTGGAGGACCTGAAAAACCTTCTCAAGCAGCTAATAACAGATAATCCAGACTCTCCTGAAGCTGAGACGTGGAAACGTCAGCTTGAAGACATAGGTCAGTGAAGTGTTGTGTTTTTAAATGTATTTTCATTGAATGGACTTTGCCCCTGTAGCAGTAACTAGCTATAACAACAGAAAAGTACATTAATATTCATTTGCTGGTCACAAGGTTAGAGTTGGGTGCAGGAAATGCAAGATTGAAAATAGTTCCAAGAAGAGCTCTGACCTTGTCTTTTTATAGATCAAATAACCTGAACTTTTGGTCTGCTGATTTTTATCTAATTGTGTTTTAGTATATTTACTAGTACATTTTTTAATATTTTAGTTTCTAAAGCAACGAATTGGTCCTTGTGATATTAGTTCTAAGTATTGCTCTCTCTCCTAGATTCACGGTGGACGAAGGCCAATCAGACTGCAGCACAGAGACAGACTGAATTGGAGGCGTGTGCTGATAGGTTGGGTAGTTTCGCAGCAGCAGCCAATCAGCTAGGACCATGGCTACGAGAGAAGGAGCTGATGATGAGTGTTTTAGGCCCACTGAGTATTGATCCCAACATGCTCAACACACAGAAACAGCAAGTGCAGGTAAACTGCCAAATTACCAATTGGACAACAAATCTGTAAATATCACATTATAGAGGTCTCATAAGGTGCATTAAAAACACATTGACAGTGTCTGTTTTAAATTGTCGTAAAATAATTTCCACAATAAAAGTAGTCCTACTTTAAACAGCAAATAAATTATTAATCAGTGAAGTTATTCTGTAAAATACACTTTAAGATTTGTAATGTGTGTGTGTTTTTTTTTTTTGTTTGTTTTTTTTTGTTTAAAGAAGTCTCTTCTGCTCACCAAGCCAGCATTTATTTTATCCAAAGTAGAGCAAAAATAGTACAATTTTGATTTTTTTTTACTATTTAAAATAACTGCTTTTTGTTTGAATATATTTTAAAATGTAATTTATTTCTGGGATTTCAGATTTTTAGTAGTATTACTCCAGTCACATGATCCTTCAGAAATCATTCTAATGTTCACATTTTCTGCTCAAATATTATATTATATTATATTATATTATATTATATTATATTATATTATGTTGAAAACAGCTGAGTAGAATTTTTTCAGGTTTCTTTGATAAATAAAAAGTTCAGAAGAACAGCATTTATCTGAAATAGAAATCTTTTGCAACATTATAAATGTCTTTATCATACTTTTGATCATTTTAAAGCATCCTTGCTAAATAAAAGTATTAATTTCTACACTTTCTTCACTGATTCCAAGCTTTTCAATGGTATAGTGTATAATGTTACAAAAGCTTTTTAATTCAGATAAATACTGGTCTTTGGATCTTTCTATTCATCAAAGAATACTGAAAAATGAGCTCAACTGTTTTAAATATTGATAATAATAATAATAATAATCTTTCTTGAACAGCTAATCACCATATTAGAATTATTTCTGAAGGATCATGTAACACTGAAGCCTAGAGTAATGATGCTGAAAATGCTTTGATCAAATAGAAAACATGTTTTTTAAATAGTAAAAATATTTCAAAATTTTACTGTTTTTGCTGTACTTTAGATTAAACAAAGGCAGGCTTGGTGAGCAAAAGAGAATTCTTTAAAAAACATAAAAAATCTTACTGTTCAAAAACTTTTGAATGGTAGTGTAGTTAGTGCAGATGTTTCATTAAAAAAAACTTTTATAATACAAATAAAGCTTTTAAAACTGTGGTAGCTTATATTCTGTTTTAAGTGCATTACTTAAAAGTTTTCTTTTTACAGGATAATTGACATCATGCCTCGGATTTTCACAAAAAAAATAAATAAAATTAAAGTTTTGTTCTCAAAAGCTTCACCAAAAATCACTTTACATTTCTTTCTTTATCCCATCAGTTCATGCTACGTGAGTTTGAAACCCGGCAACCCCAGTTTGACCAGCTGACTGGGGCAGCAGAGGGAATCCTCTCCCCGACCGGAGATGAGGGTTCAAAAGATGGACAGGACCTAGAGGAGGTGAGGCAGGAGCTGGCAGACATTTCACGGCAATGGGAAGACCTCACCTCTCGTCTCACCGGCCGTTCGCAGCAGATCGACCAGGCCCAGGGAACCAGCGAGCGCTACCTGGCTTTGCTCAGGGAGCTGTCTCAGAGCGTGGCCGATCTAGGTGAGAGGCTGGATGCGCAGGCGTCTCTAAGTGCTCAGCCTGAAGCCCTGCGCCGTAGGCTTCAGGAAACCGGGGAGATCCGTGCTGAACTAGAACAGAGGCGAGGTCAACTAGCGCAGGCTGAGCAGCTGTGTGCAGAGCTCAGCACAATTGTGGCCGAACCGTATCTCAGAGATGAGTTAAACAAGAGGCTGGAGAGTGTAAGCGGCCCACTCAAAAACCTAGAAGAACGGGCTGGTGAGTACCAGTTTGGAAATTAAGAAATTAAGACACATTATTTCTTACATGTACATAATAGTAACCATCCCCTTCACTGCTGTCTTTCAGCTGATGGCTTGTCCCAGCTGCAGGCTGCCCTATCCAGCACTCAACAGTTCCAGCAAATGTTTGACGAGCTTCGTGGCTGGTTGGACGGGCAGGCTGGGAATCACACAGCTGGGGTTTCTGAAGCCCTTCCTTGCCAACCTGATGCTCTAAAGACCCTTCTGGCCCAACAAGAGGATCTCCAGCGAGCCATAGCACAACAACGTGGATCCTATGAGCTCATCCAGGCTGAGGGGACATCTCTACTGGCGTCCCTCCCTGCTGGAGATGAGCGATTAGCCCTACAGACACGACTTAACACCTTACGGCAAGACTGGGAGGGCATGAACCAACAAGCCTCTAATAAACATAGTCGAATAAAACAGACTCTGTCCCGTGCTGAGCTGTACCAACAACATCGCAATGATCTTGTACCTTGGATTGCAGAATGTGAGGAAAGGGAGGCGGAGATCCACCCATCACTGGATCCCTCCGCCTTAGACGAGGCTTTGCAAAAGGCTAGACAGTTGAGCCTAGATTTGGATCGTCGTCGCCCCCTTTTAGATTCTCTGAACACCGCAGCAGATCAGCTGCTTGAGCAGAGCTGTACTGGTGAAGAGGAAGTGAGGGATGAAAAAGCCCAGCTTAATCGCAGGATAGACAGTCTCTCTGAGCGACTACAGGGACGCACGGCTCAGCTAGAAGAGTTGGGAAGCAGACTGAAAGAGTTTGAAGATGGCAGACTGGCTGTGGAGAGAAGACTCGAGGCAGCCAAGCATCAGATCGAGGTTCAGGAGGCGCTTGGGCCGCAAGCTTGTAGCAACAAAAGCCTGGAGCGTCTGCGTAGCCAGCAGGAGCTGTTAAACTCTGTACAGCCACAGGTGGTGTACCTAAGAAATCTGGCTCAGGGGCTGCTGCAGGATGCGCCTGAGATCTCCAGGGCTGGTGAAGATGGTGGCCAGAGGCTGTTGCAGCAAGCTCGTGATACAGAAAAAGAGTTTGAAGAAGTTACTGAGAAGGTGAGAGAATCTGCACATGATCAGGAGCCTTTGGAATGTGTCAGGACAGAGCCGGTAGTTGGGATGTTATATATAACCTGATCTGTAGTTTATGTCTGCGCTCATGTTGTGTTTGCTGGAATAAGATGCGGTCTTTTTCTGGCTGTTGGACTAGATTTGTCTCGTTCATTTTTAATAGCTTATATTTATGATTTGCCGCTAAAGGTTAAAGTATTTAAGATTAAAATACAAACTTTCTATGCAGTACATTTTGTACAAGTTGCAATACAATTATAAGTGTATTTCTATAAATGTGTTTAGCAGACTTTAAGAAATATGCTGACAACTTTTTTTATTGTAACTTTATATAAAAGTATTTGCATTATAGCAAGAAAATTATCAGGGTAAAACCAAGGGTAGAAATAAAGAGCTAAAGTTAGTTATCGCTTATGGAACGATTGCAATTCAGCCACAGCAGGAAGTTAATTTTGTTATCACTTACAGTACTCATCTTTTAAGACTTGTTTTCATATAGATGTTTTCATATAGATTCCGCAATGTTATAAAACAGGATTATTCGTTTTTAAATTAAGGAACCAAATAACACAAATAACACCAGAGAATGTATCAAATCTATTGCTGAAACTTTATTTGTACTGTTTTTTCATGAAAACAGTGTCACTTCCTGGAGGATGTTGTAATTGAGGAACTGCATTTTGTTAGTTAAAGGGACATTACTATGGAAGCCCTTTTCCACCACTGAATAAAAAAATAAATAAAGGTAATTGTAATTTTTTCTCGTAAATGACTTTTTTTCTTAGAATTGTGAGACATAAACTCGCAATTGTGAGTTATAAAGTCAGAATTGCATGATATAAACTTGCAGTTATGAGAAGAAAATTTAGAATTTTGAGATTTAAAATCACAATTCTGAAAAAGTCAGAACTGCAAGACAAAAACACGCAGTTCTGTTTTTTTTCTCAGAATTGTGATTATAAACTTACAGTTGCAAGTTATAAAGTCAGTATTGAGTTTGTGTTCAGAATCAAAAATGCATTAGTCTTTTTTTCTCAGAATTGAATATTATAACTTGAAATTTCAAATTTATATCTTACAATTCTGAAAAAAAAGTCAGAATTGCAAGAAAAGGTCAGAATTGTGAGGAAAAAGTCAGAATTAAGAGATATAAACTCACATTTGCAAGAAAAAAATCAGAATTGCAAGGGGAAAAAATCAGAAATGCAAGATAGAAATTGCGTTTGTGAGAAAATATTTCTTGCAGTTGTGGGTTTATATCCCGCTCTTCTGACTTTATAACTCGCAATTTTGAGTTTATATCACACAGCCCTGACTTTTTTTCTTGCAATTCTGGAAAATTCAGAAAAAAGTCAGAATTGTGAGATATAAACTCGCATTTGCAGAATTGTGAGAAAAAAGTTTAGATCTCGTAATTCTGACTTTGTAACTTACAATTGTGAGTTTATATCTTACAATTCTCACTTTATAACTCACAATTGTGAGTTTATATCATGCAATTCTGAGAAAAAAAGTCCGAGCTGCAATACGTGAATTCACAATTGTGAGAGATAAAAACTCGTAATTCACTTTTTTTCTCATTTTTATTCAATGGCGGAATCGGGCTTCCATGCATTACAGACTGACAGGATGAAAAGTGCAATTTGAGAGACAGGAAAACCTCTGTTTTTATTTTAAACGGTCTTCCCAAGTGTATATTAAAGAAATTCAATCATACTTGTAAAATATTTTTACTTATGTTAATTTGCTTATCCAGTATATTTAGAAACATGATGACCCACAATTTCAGCTCCATTTACCTGCATGTGTCCCTTCTCTTTTTTACACAGACTGAGCAGTGCTGCTCATCCTTAGAATCCCGGTTGCAAGGTGTGGGAGAGGTCCAGTCACGTGTTCGAGATGTTTTCTCTCGCCTGGCTGATTTGGACGATGAGCTGGACAGCCTTAGCCCTGTGGGACGGGATGCAGATTCCTTGGCCTCACAGGCTGATGCCGTCAGGGGCTTCCTGGGTCGACTTGACACCCTCCGTGCCGAGCTGGACAGTCACGGTGGAGACTGCACGACCATGCTGCGTAGAGAGGGAAGCTCTCCTGATCTTCTGGCCCTCAGAAGAGAGACCGAAGCCCTGAGCAGACAGGCAGGCAAGCTGGCAGAGCGGGGCCAAAACCGCCTGGCACTCATAGAAGCTGCAGAAGAGCGTGTGAAGGAGTTCTACGCCCGTCTAGCTGACCTACAAGGGTTGCTGGGACGAGCAGAGGATGTGCTGAACACACAGGCCGTCGTTGGGACTGAAGTGGAGGTCATCAAACCACAGCTTCAGGAATTCAAGGTAGGAAAAGTTTTGTGTATTTTAGTGTGTGCTTTATGCATCGTTTGCAATATCAGATTGCATTCTTTGCTAACAATGTTTGTGTGCCACAGGCGATTCTAAGGTTTCAGACTTTCAGTCTACCTAAACATGAGCTCATGTGGCACGGGTGATTGTGTGTTTTTTCAATATTTAAACAAGGTTTAGCAAAGCTTATGTTTGCACCATGTGGTTTACCCAAGTATGACGTGTTCCTGAATCAGCCACCCTACCCTTAAATTCAGTAGCCAATGATTTGCAGATGATGCAGGTTGATGTTCCAGAACCATTAAAGAATGCTGATCCAGGCATACTAATTGTGTAAATCACATTGTGATTAAGTGTTAAAGGAGACCTGTTGTGCTCCTTTTTATAATATGTAGTAATGTAAGTCTTAGGTGTCTCCAAAATGTATCATGTTGAAATCATACAATTTAAAACGTATTATTTTAAACTTCTGATATACTTTTTTCTGAGTGCTCAGAAAGCAGCTGTCACACACAGGGCTCAACACTAAGGATTTTTTCTACTGGCCCAGCCGGGCCAGTGGTTTAAATTTTTACTTGCCCTCTTAAAATTTTGTGGCCCTACCACAAAAAAATTAAATAGTTGCTGTTATCATTGTTTTTGACTCATGTTATCTTTTATTTTAATAAGCTTATATGACACCAAAATTTTACATACCAAATGAAATTGTACAATTCTCAATTCCAATTTTGATACCACACCTAAACCTACTAGCCTAACTAAAGTCCAAACATTTTTGTTTGTTCAAAAAATATATATATATTATTAATATTTTATTTAAAATGAAAAGATGTTTTTGGGAAAAACAGCAGAAAGAAAGCAAACTCAGTCTTTGCCAGCAGGTGGCGCTTATGAAATGCAAGTGATATTATGTTTCTATGGTTACCGCTGTAAACAAAGCAGCATTGGGCTTATGAGCACTACTTTAAATGCATAATACATGGGCAAATGAAAAGAAAACGCCATGGCAACTTTTTTAAAAAACAGTCAGTTCCCCTTACAGATACATTGACATAAACCACAGTTTCAATATTTAGGATAATATTTCCAATATTTTGCACATTGTGCATCGTGATCTTACTCTACCTGCTACAGTATTTTTTTCTCTTTGCGTTCGTCTTTAGCATCTCTGGCCTCTGTTTATTGATGTCTAAAGAGTTTGTAATATTTCCACACACATGACATTTTGAAAGAAGACTGCATGCAGTTTGTGTGCAAGCCCAGAACAAGAGATCGGTTGAAATACGTCCAGTCGATCGGTGCATCTGTCTCCACTGTATAAATTAAGTATGTATTGATCAGTGTTAAAGCTACAAAGCTAAAACTTCTGTAGGCTATTAGTCCGTCAGAGATGCGTCTCTCTGTGATCGCTTAAAATGTTAAATTATCGAGGTTAACAAACACGTTCAATTGATAAACTTTCGTGACAACGCGGCAGTGGCCCGATCGGGCCAGTGACATATTCGTCAACTGTCCTGAGCGTCCCGGGCCAAGTTCTCTTTCATGTCTTACTGCGCTTAAACTGTCAAATACACACAAGTTAATGTTAAAAACACACGAGTTATAAAAACAGTCGCTTATGTCTGTGAAGGTTAACAGCTGGGAAAGAAATTGCATGTTTATATTAGATGTGTGTGGCAGCAGCATAATATACAGTAAATAAAATCAATAAATCCACTGCTCTGTTTTCTCGTCTAAGGCTGGGACTCTAAATTGTTTTCTGTGTTCGTCTGTGCAGCCAATGACAGAACACATAGCATGCTTCGCTCAAACTTTCATTATGGCGTTAGAACTGGTACATCGTTGTTCGCTTCCGCCGAGGGTGGAAACGTGCAGATTAACTGGCAGTAATATTATAATAATCTTTTTTTACGTTTGTAGAAAATGACTTACCTAAACAAAGTTACTGGGTTGTGTTTTTCCTCGTTTTCTTGGTTGGTAGAAGCACTGGGGACCTGATTATAGCACTTAATAAATCATTCTTTACCAACATGTTCTTGTTGTTTTCCTCTCATCATGTTCTCTGATGGTTTCAAGAGAATAAGGAGAGACGTGTCAGCTGTTACTCTTCAGAGTGGGCTGCTCGAGTTCACCTTTCCTCCCCTGACCGTCTGATGAAATGTCTGTATCTCTCTTACTCATGCCTCTTGAGGGTGGTGAAAGAAAGGAGAGTGTGAGAGTGAAGAGGTGTAGGTGGAAGTGGGAAGAAGTAGAGCTGAGGAAATGACGGATGTGGTGGGCGTCAGAGACCTCCAGGAGCAGGAGAGTGAATCAGTGCTGTAGAAAATATGCCTTGCTGAGACTGAATCATTCCTTCCTCTGCCATGTTTGATTGCTCAGCAACAACAGTATGACTAATTTTAAAGACTTTGGGTGCTATTGGGGTAGTTCAGTGAACTTTAAATGAACATTTAAAGATTTTAAATGGCAATAAACATTTAGTGCTTTCAAAGTTCATGGAATTTGGAAGGGTGAAATTTGTTACTCTGATTTGCATTCTTCAGAGATGTTGTAATTTCCTGTGAAATAAATCTTCCATTGCAGCCTTTTTTCCACTGTATCCCACTGAGTGCCAATACAGAGAGCTCATTAACGATGTCAGCGATGTGATGGACACTGAGCTAATTCTGACCGCACAGCTAATCTATGTCAGTCCACAGCGTCAATATCGGAGCTTAAGAAGGGAGGAGGTCAGGTGCAAGAACCCTCTGTAGTCCACCCACTTCCAGCTCTACCCTATTTTAACCGCTAGCCCACTTCTGATCTATCCACCTACAACACACATACCCTATAATTTAAAAAAAATTGTTTTTTGAGGAAAGCATTTCAGGCTTTTTCTTCTTATAATGGACTTGATTGGTGCCCCAATTTTGAACTTCCAAAATGTAGTTTAAATTCTTATCTAGCGAAACGATCTGTCATTTTTTTTGAAAAATAAAAATGTGTATACTTTTTAAGCACAAAAGCTTGCGTAGCACAGGCTCTGGGATGCGCGTTCACGATGCTACGAATTAGTGATGGGTCGTTCTTGAACGATTCATTCCTTTTGAACGAATCTTTAATATGACTCGGGAAGAACGAGATGTCTCTGGGAGTGATTTGTTCAGTCGCGCATGCGCAACATCCTATTAGGTTCTGTACTGGAATTAGTTCACCTGTTTATCGAGTCGTTCGTTCATCTAATGGGGCTGACTCGAGAAATGAACTAATCAATTCTTTTTCTGGCTCACACTGCATTGGTTGAGCTTATGGGGCTGTCACGTGATGAACGAACAACTCAAACCCGAAAACTTTTCAGGTGAGGTGACCTAATCATAGACTAAAGACCCAGGTAAACAATGAATTCATCTAGTTTTGTCTTGTTTGTAGTGTGATCAACATTTGTGTAAGCAGTAGATGTGTTAGGGAAGTCGGTAAAATGATTCGAACTTCCCATCACTACTACGAATCATGTCTAAGTTCATCGTCTGTGTACTCCAGCTAAAAAAATATAGAGTGAGGCGAAAAACCTCTTCAATGTCAAAAGCTTTTTTTGTTACCCGGCTGCCTTAAAATTTTAAGTTCAACTCAAGCCAACTTGATATGTTAAGATGTACTAAGTGACAACTTAGATATTTGAGTTGATGCAACTTAATTTTAAGGCAGCTAGGTAACAAGTCCAGTCTTTAAGTTTAACAAACCAATTTTTTGTTTAGTCAACTCAAATATCTAAGTTTTCACTTAGTACAGCTGAACATTTCAAGTTGACTGAACAGCAGCAGGATACAAATTATTTTCAGTTGATTCAACTAATTTTGTTTGTTTTGTTTTGTTTTTTACACTGTAGTAAAGCATCAGTTTTAATCAGCCAAGCAGGCAGAGTTATTGATCAGTGCTCAAATATGAGTTATGCATACCCATATATGGATTATGGGCAATACTGTATATTGGACTTTCATTAGTTGAATGTTTAATTTTTAATGACCTTTAGTGTCCTTGATTTGACTTGAATTCATATGTGGAAACTTGAATCACTGAGGAAGTCTTGAAATTCTTTTGTCTTTTCCTCGAGCTTTTTCCTTTTTTGAGTATTTCTGCTTTTCTACTCCCCGTCTACCCACTTGCTTGTCTCATACCTTCACTCCTACCTCATCTCATCATAGGCGTAGTCTAATAAAGCTCTCTATCAAATCTTTAACGATACTGAATGCACACCATCACTCACATCCCCTTTTCTGCTTTTCATTCTGATATAAATAAAAGCAGGTTGCATAAAAGTGTTTCAAAGAACAGACAGACAGCGAGAGGGCCAGAAAAGGGAATGAACAGAGGAGGGAAAAAGACGTAGCTGAATAAAAAGTGGGTGTTGTCAGTATGGTCTACAGCGAAGCTGATGTGGATGCCTGTAATCAATACAGGGGTGAAGTAGGGTTTAAGGGTTTTAAGTTAAAAGCCAGGACAAGTTGTAAATAGAAAATATAAAGTACAGCAGGCTTCAAAAGTCATGCTGACATATTTATAGGATTCACTTTTATAAAATCCAAGTTTTTTTCTAAGTATTGCAGATTTCTCTTTTCATCAGGAAGTATCACGTTAAAATAATAAGCAGATGCTTAATATGCTTAAAGGTCTACTGTAGTGCTTTGAAACACACAGCGTTTTTCCACGTGTTGACCTAATCAACTGAAACAGGAAAACCCTTTATTAATTAGCCAACAGCGTTTAGTTTATATCACAGCTTGGACCAGAGCCTCTGTGCTTAGTAAAGCCACATTTGATAATGTATTACATTGTCTCATCCATATCACTATAAAATATAACATTCTTTGTAAAACTCAAATGGGTCTAATACGTTTTATGGTGTGCGCCGACTTGCCAAGCGCAAAGACTTCTTTCCCCACAGTGGAAAGCATATTAACATTGTCTGAATTGTTCCCTATCCCCTATATAGTGAAGTATGTGCCATTCTCCATACAGAAAATACAAATTCGGTGAACAAGTGAACGATTTCAGGCGCATCTGCAGCATCTATTTATAGTGTAGAGGGCGGGACAGAAAGTTTGATGAGAAGCTGATGTGCAGGGTGATGTCATCAAAATCGTTGATCCATATTGGCGGAAGTTAGAGACTGTTTTGAATGTGAGTTTTGTCATTGTTCTAAAACACACTAGCTTATAGTTAACCTTAAAGCTAACATGTTCATACTAAAAGCCAAAGAACTTCATCAAAATTTTTTGATTTCATAGGGACTTGAATAATCTGAGTTGTGTCCTTCTAAATGCTCAGTCTGACATTGTGTGACATGCACAAATTCAGCAATTGGTATTATAACAAACAAAGGCAATGGAAAATTACTGCTTTGTGACCTTGAAGACCTTGAAATAAAGACAGCAAATTATCTCTAACTCATGAAGACAATATAGGATTCAATGTAGGCTGTTGCACCAAAAGCAAAACAATATTAATAAAATGAATATTTGTATAAGTTTTATAATTATTTTTATACAAATAAATGGACATTAATAAATTAGAAAATTATTTTCAAATATTAAAAAAATCTTAATATCAAATTTATATTTGACTGCAAATACATGCAGTGGGGTTCAAAGTCCACATGTGAAAATGCATTTTTCAAATGTTCTTTTTTCCTCTTAAAAAGTATATCACTGTAGTATAACATATAAGCACAGTTTAAGTAAAAAAAAATTATATATATATATATATATATATATATATATATATATATATATATTATTTTTATTTTTTGTCATTAAAGCTAAATACT
>JAHKKF010524734.1:0-40830 GCA_019740295.1 Labeo calbasu | reverse complement strand
CAAATGTTCTTTTTTCCTCTTAAAAAGTATATCACTGTAGTATAACATATAAGCACAGTTTAAGTAAAAAAAAAATTATATATATATATATATATATATATATATATATATATATATATATATATTATTTTTATTTTTTGTCATTAAAGCTAAATACTGAGAAATTCAGATTTTTATTTCTTTTCTTTTTTTTTACTTAAATTGTGCTAATATTAATGTCATGCTGCAGGGATATAATTTTTAAGAGGAAAAAAGAACATTTGAAAAATGCATTTTCACATGTGGACTTCTGAACCCCACTGCATGTATTTGCAGTCTGCAGCTTATTTTTAGGAAGCTGTGGAATGGGATCTCATTCATTACAAAGGGGAAGAAGAGAGAAAGAGGAATAAAATGTGTTCAGAAAGACATCTTTGGTATTCATCCAACTTGGCTGCCAGCCTTCGTCATTTTTCCATCCTCTCTGCCCCATTTCTCTCCTTTCGTCTACCACTTCGTAATGAAACATTGTAAGATAAATTTGTGCGCAGCCTGTTCGTCTGCCACTAAATAGTCTGCTCTCATTTTCGCCTCCCTCCACGCAAGCCAGACTCCATTTCAAAGACACCAAATCCAAATGATGTCATTGCTCAAAGGGGCGGAGAGGGGAGGGTGATCCTGTGTGTGTGTCTGAGAGGTTTTTTTGTTGTGTAAGCTCCGTCGGGGCAGCTGCGGGGGGTCATGGGGTATTAAGAGAAGGTGTCAGATTAGGCAGTATCATTGTTTAGCCTTTTAACAATGAGCGTATTGAGATGTCGTGGAAATCGGCTGGAGAGAAACAGGGAAACTTGTCGCACTTGTGACTTGTGAGTGTGTAATGTCTTGCCAGTGTCGTCTGCTGCTTCCTGTCTGGATGTGTTCTCATATTTAGCAGCAGGTTGGCGTGTGCTATAGGATGCTATGTAGACGCAGAAGGTGTGTTTGTATGTTGTGGGAGTGTGGCCACAGGTCCATGTGTGAGAATGTTTCTAATTCCAGTCCGTGTGGAGCGTCCGGCATCCCAGCTGTCTCCCCACCCTGGACCCTGCAAACACACTCACACACGCTCACATAAGCAGGGTGTGGTAACCCCCTCTCCCTAAAATTCCTGTCCCTTATGTACCCTTGTGCACTCCCATGTCGCCCAGTCCCATAGCAGCTGAAGCTTGAGCCGGCGGGGCGAGATGAAGTGCTAGCCTGGAGTAAAACGAGGGCCCCCGGTCCAACTGGGAATTCCTTCGCAGGGCTGTTGGGATGAGGGAATGGCTTCTAAATCACATCGGGTTGTCCACACTGTCTTCACCCTGGCCGCTTATATCTTCACTCCCTTTACTCTTTCCATCCCTCCCTTGCTCTTGCCGGTTTGTCTATTTTTGTCGACCTCTTTTTACGTAGTTTGTGATCACAGCTTTTCCTCCACAATAACAACTGCACAGACTATGCCATGACCTTCCCTACCCCCACCCAAACCTTAGGGGTTTCCCCTCTAACATCATCAATCTTGTGGCCTCACAGTCACATGAAGCAGATTAGCACTGATTATTTTTCTGGAAGAATTAATTTTTCAATATAGCAGTAAGGTAATGGAAAGTTCTTTCAAAGAAGTACAGTATATTAACATGGTTAATAATAATAATAAAAAAAACTGTCAAATAAAATGAATAAACAATAGTTTGCATTAAGGTCTGTTGCATTAAGTGCAGCAAGTCGTGCTATGATGTATACGTACTTGCACATATTTCGGATATCCTGTCAACCCAGAGATCCTATCGAACTTTCAACTGGATCTTGGTAGGTAACGGTTAGGGCACAATGATTTCCGCAGTGCAGAAAGTGCAGATGTAATCGCGGAAACCAGTTATAAAAAAGGAATTAATTCTATAACGTGGAATGCCACAGAATTTACCAATTAATTTACCAATTAATTTTTTCAATTAATAAATAAAAATAGGTCAGTACACTGATTATTAAGCTGCAACCCGTAAAAATAAAAGTTAGGTGTAACTTGAAGAAACTGTGACAGAAATACACCACAAGTTTTTTTTTTTTTTTTTTTTTTTTTTTTTAAGTCTCTTCTGCTTACCAAGCCTGGATTTATTTGATCAAAAAATACAGCAAAAGCAGTAATACTGTTAAATATTATTGATATTTAATATAAATGCTTTCTATTTGACTATATTTTAAAATGCAATTGATTCCTGTGGTCAAAGCTGAATTTTTAGCGTCATTACTCCAGTCTTTAGTGTCACATGATCCTTCAGAAATCATTCTAATATGCTGATTTGCTGTTCAAAAAACATTATTATTATTATTATTATTATTATTATCAGTATTTAAAACAAGATCCAAAGATCAGCATTTATCTGAAAAAAAATCTTTTAACATTATAAACAGTACCATACCAAAAGCTTGGAGTTCCAAAAAATTTCTATTTCAGATAAATGCTGTTCTTCTGAACTTTCTGTTCATCAAAGAAACCTGAAAAAGTTCTACTCAGCTGTTTTCAACATAATAATAATAATAATAATAATAATAATAATAATAATAAATAGTTTCTGAGCAGCAAATCAGTATATTAGAATGTTCTTTTTTTTTTAAGGACCATGTGACTAGAGTAATGATGCTAAAATTCAGCTTTGAAATCACAGGAATACATTAAATTTAAAAAAAAAAAAAAAAATGTATTATTCAACACAGTATTTCTCTGAATTAACAAACTGAATTTAAGAAAAATTATAAAACATTTCATGTGGCCTTAAAACTAATTTTTCTGAAACATTTAATAAATAGATGTTAAATTGTGTACGTTTCAAACTTTCATGATTTCATTTAATTAGACTTTTTGATTCATATTTTTTTAGAAAATTAAAACGGGAAAATAAAGAATCCGATGAAATTATCTCAGAACAAAAGGGGAATTTGGGGAAATAAAACGAATTTCATAGGGCCCTACTGTATTTCAATGATATGTCTTTTGTAGCCTCATACAGCTTTTTTGCGGTTAAATATTATTGTGACATCTCCATGATCTCAGATTTCTGATTTCTGTGGAACATCTTCCACCTCAGAGTGAAAGTTGTGTAAATTTAGTTTATTTTTTGGCCTAAGTGGTTGATTACATTAGGATAACATGGTTGGACTAATCTGATGACTTAATTTCTCTAAATTGACCCCGTTTTATACATCACACTCTGGCATTCGAGTATATGTGCACATGCATGTGTTATGTCATGCTTTCTCTGGCTCTTCCCATTGCCTGAAATTGTTTCAGCTGTTGTGCATTACTGTGGCATTCCATAAAATAGCCCACTTTCCCTACCAGTTACTCTCAATTAGCTCACCAACAGAAATAAATAGGAACTTAATATAAATAGGGTGACCCCCTTTGACATTTGGAAGTAATTACCAAGATAATAATCACTGGGTGTGGGAACAAAAGGTTGCTGATGCAGACTTTTATTATATTTGATTTAATTTCACGGTGTTTTTTTAACAGAATAATAAATAGTTTTAATAATATAAAAAAATATTAGCTAAACGTGAAGCTAAAGGGTAATGCCGTAAATGTGTTTAAAACTTATTTTATTGCTTTAATTTGTGGCCAGATCAGACACCTTTTAGAAGAGGTGTTTGTATTCCTGTCTCTGCTCCATAGTCTTTTTGTCTGTGGTGGTGAGAGAGAACAATGCACACATTGAGTCATTCAGGTAAAGCCTGGTGGTTAATTATAAATCTACTGCTGAGATAGAGAAAATGAGAGACATGCTACCTAGTAACCAGTGTGGCAAAGGGAACAAGAGAAGAGGGGGGTAGATGAACAACCGAAACAAACAGATGTAGCCCTGTAAAAGTACATTTTACTTTTAGTGCAGTCATACAGGGGGAGAGAGAGAGAGAGAGAGAGAGTAGGAGTGGGTAAGCGACAAAGAAAAAAAAACAATATCAACAGGTGCTCTGCTGTTGGCAACAAATAGCCCTCTAAAGTCAATAGTGTTTCTCAAGCCTCGTGCTTGTTGTGCTGAGTGACCGCCAGTGTTTAAATGAGGGCTGTTTTAGCACAAGACACAAAACAGTAGTAGCACTTTACCTATGCCAGTCAGTTCAGCTTCAACAGAGTCTCTATAGAGGATTTTGGGGCTTTAAACCCCTCCCTCTTCCTGTCTGAGTCAAGACTGTGACTCTTTAACCAGGCGTGACAGGCCGAATGACCAGTCACTGAAAGAATGAGGAAAAGTAGAGTGGGGGATGCACCAGTCAAAAAGTCATGAATTTAATTGGTATCAGGAAGTGCAGTGAGAAGGCTAGGTTTAGATATTGGTCTCATATTTTGTGTACAAATGTATTTGCTATTACTGTTTATCTTCCAGTAATACAGCTCACAGAAACCTAGTTTGATGTGGCTTGATGTGAGAGAGCACAAGCACCAGCAAAATGGACAACAAACCTCTTTTGTTTCTGCTGGGAGGTTTGTGTTGGAAGCGGCCATGACAGCTGCAACCCAACTGACACAGGGGGGGAAAGAGTTTATAAGAAAGACAGAGTATTTAGCTTGCTTGACATGCAGGCCACGGGGAGCGTGGTGGTTCAGTGCAACAGTTAGATCACTGAGAACGAACAAGCCCCTCCCCCTTTTCATGCGTGACTCTGTGCATTTTTCTGCATGCATTTGTGCTTCTTGGACTGAGTGCTTGGAAGAATGGCCAGACATGCGTTCAGTGTTTATTCTCTGCTCTAGCTTCTTAAAGGAATAGTAAAAAATTGACTGACCTTTACTGAGATCCCAAACCCATAAAATTTTCTTTCTGCCAGAGAGCACAAAGGAATATTTTCCTTGTAATCACAATGAATGGGTACTGAAGCCTTTCAGCATGGACTTTTGAGCTGTGTTCCACATCTTCTGAAGTCATATGGTTGCTTTATGCGAGGACGTTTTTGGCATGTTAAAGGAGCAGTTCACTTTTTAGAACAAAAATATACAGATAATTTACTCACCCCCTTGTCATCCAAGATGTTCATTTTTCTTTCTTCAGCCGATACATTTTAGGAATTATCTCCATATAGTGGACTTCAATGGTGCCCCTAAGTTTGAACTTCCAAAATGCAGTTTAAATGCTGCTTCAAATGGCTCGAAACGATCCCATCCGAGGAAGAAGGGTCTTATCTAGAGAAACGATCAGTCATTTTCAAAGCAAATTGACAATTTATGTGCTTTTTAACCTCAAACGCTCCTCTTGTCTAGGTCTGCGTGATTTTTCTGGTTCAAGACAGTTGGGTGTATGTCGAAAAACTCCCATCTAATTTTCTTCCCTAACTTCAAAATCGCCCTAAATCGCTGCAGCAGACCCATTGTTTACAAAGTGAACATGCAAAGAAGATCAAACGCCCTTTACAAAAAAGGTAAAACGGCGATGTAGGATGATTTTGACGTTGAAGAAAAAAAACGAGACGGGAGTTTTTCGACATGCCCAAACTGTATTGACCCTGATTATACAGACTACGCATGTGCATCACAGAGACCAGACAAGATGAGCGTTTGAGGTTAAAAAGTATGTAAATTGTCAATTTGTTTAGAAAATGATCAGTCGTTTGGCTAAATAAGACCGTTCTTCCTCAGCTGGGATCATTTAGAGCCTTTTAAAGCTGCATTTAAACTGCATTTTGGAAGTTCAAACTTGGTTCAGAACCTATTACACGAATTGCACTGGCCTTCTTCCTTGGTGCTTTTCCACCCTTTTTGAAATGTAATCGCATGAAAAATGGTTCCTTTTATGTTGCATTGAAGAAAACCATGCGGATTTGAAATGCCAAGAAGAGTGAACTGTACCTTTACGCTTTGAAAGAAGGATAGACAGATTGTGATCTGTGCAGTAAAAAAATATTAAAAGCTCAAGCTTTATATTCCCATTTCATGTTGGTTTGAGTCGGTGGACACTTCTAAGTGGAATGTTCATTCATTTTCATGTTGTGTTATGCTAAAGCCCCTCATCAGAGGCCCCAGCCCCCCCTTATGGTCTCTCCTGACAGGATTGTGTTACAGAAGAGTAGCAGACGGGAATGCACAAGTGGGGTGTGTGAATATGGCAGACTTTTGTATGTCCTCCTGTATTGTTTTGCTGTTACAGAGGGCCTATCTGAAAAAGGAGGGAGGGAGGGGACGGAACAGTAAGAGGGAATGTGTGCACTGTGGAGGGGATTTTTGCTTCCACGTATGGCAGTTTATTGGAGGGGGTAAAGAACGGCAGCCGTTATTTCTTTAATTCCCTCTTCCAAGCTCCCTCCTCTTTCAGCATGGCCACTCCCACTTTAGTTATCATTTTCACTCTCACTTTTCCTGTCTGTCTGTCTATTGTGATCTTGAGTTTGAGTTTTGCCTCAGGCATTTGGCTCTTTTTGAGTGGGAGTGTTTATCCCAGCTGATTCAGGTTTAGATTACAGCAAATTCATGAATATAACAAATACAGAATGAAAATGAGCTGTGTCAGTCACACAGTTGAGTCATTGAGGCTCATTGTACGCGAAAAAAGAAAACTCTTAGCGAGAGCTTGTAGTCTCTCTTCTTCAATACTCTTTTGCATGTACAAAGATGGTTTATTTAGCTTAGTATGCGATAAGCTGCTCCCGTTATCCAGTGATTCTGCAGAAACGCGTCAGATCCCCGGATTGGTCACTCCCACTGACTGCATGGACTGCATGGTCCCTCCTCCCACCCACTTTATCTTGGGCTCACTCCTCTAGCCTTGTCTCGTGTGTTTTTTTGGAAGGGGAAACCGGCATGATTGGACCACTTCCTGTGTTTTAATACCATAGCAGGAAACAGAACAAACGGAGCTGGATTCAAACAAAAACAGAGAGGAGGGAGAGAGAGCGAGAGAGAAAAAAAGAGAGAGCCGAGAGTGTGTGTGTGTGTGAGAGAAAGGGGGAGTGAACGAGAGGAAAACTGGGAGATTTTTTTAGCAGCTGCAAACCATTTCAGCTGTGTAGTGGCTTTAGAACAGACGCAGAGAAAAGCGTGTGTGAGAAAGAAAGTCTGCACAAGAAGAAATCAGAGAAAAGAAGAGCAAGGAGCTTGCGTGGAGCCTAGCTGAGCTCTTGTGTTTGGACTACTGAAAGAAGAAAATAAGAGAAGAGGGAGCGTGTCCGGGGATTGTCTGGAAATCACAGTGCCTGAAGTGCAAGGCAGCACTTGGAATGAAGCTCTGTCTGGGTCTCTGCCTTCTGGATACAGTCCCCTGACTCTCTGGCTGCACCGGACTCATTGGATCTCCGTAACCTCAACCCTTCTGGACACAGATACCTTGGATTTTCCCTCAAGCTCTGGATGAAAGGATTGCCCAAAAGATAGTTCGAAGAACATCTTTTTTACTTTTAATATGAAATGAACATGTCACAAAGAGTGTTGGATTTCATTGATTTCAGTCCCTCGTGCTCCGTCTGCTGAAGAGGACTAGATAAAAGAAGAGGATGAGGTATTTCAGGCACAGATGGCTTCTCTTCCTGACATGCTCTATTAATGCTTCATTATAGGATTAAAAAGAGGAAGCAGAAATTGATAAAGAATACACGTCTGGAACACTGGTAGGACTGTCGGAGGCGCGAGTCTGTTACTGTTTTATGACTGTTTCTTTAGTGTTATCAAGTAAGTTTACAGCGCTTTTTGTTTTATCAAGTCAAGATGCCTTGTTTTTGGAAATACTTCCAAGGAATTATGGCTGTTACCTTATGTACTTAGAAGAAATAGGGAGATGAGAGACAAAATCTCCTGACTGGCACTTTTTGTTTTTCTTTGCTGAACTCAGTTTTATGTAACAGAGTGTGGAGTTCTCACCTTAAAAGGAGCCTCATTCAGCTTTGGCTGCTGCTCTTGGAGATGGTGAAAGTAGCTGAAACCCTGCTTTGATTTTTCCTGTTGTGGCAGCGGGAAGGAGAGTCAAGAGGAAGCAGCACTAAGGAAGGAAAGGATTTTGGATTTTGCTCTTGTTTTGAGGATTTAGGACTCAGCGGTTCATAAAGGAAACAAAGGAATACTGTCCATGAGGGATGTTATTACCCTGTTATGGATTTTGCACATCTGACCAGACTTTTTATGTATTTTTCTTAATACTTAATATGCCATTGCAAAGATTCATCTGTGCACAAGAGACATTTCTAATGCATATCAGCATTGCACGTGCAGATGCCGCCATGTAGCTCTGAATCGAGGGCTCGTATCTTTTCTTACTTGGATATTAATCCCGGATGTTAAGCATCGTAATACATTGTATACTGAGAATTCAGTGCATCACCATTACAGAACTCATGGGTGAGCTATCGAAGTAGTTCAAAACCTCACTGTTACTCACAGCAGGCTTTGTTTGTGGAATAGTAACCATCCCATCTCAGCCCCTTGAGGGCGCTGTGGTTTGGGATGGGAAAACCTCTGAGCCGCCCGGACTGCTTGCGGCAGAACCCCAGGTGCCTTGGGAAGGGCGATGATGAGGAGGCATACATTGAGGACTGCTATGTACCCCAGCGCTCAATTTACGACACTATGCGCATCAATGAGCAGATTGATCAAGGCTCAAAGCTCAGCCAGCCTTCTCGCAGCACTCTGGGCTCAGGGGGCGGTGAAGGGAGTACGCTCTCCAGCAATGGGACGCTGGGAGCCGACATAGGTGGAGTATTTGTTGCACGGGGAGGGCCTGCAGATGCAGGTGTGAAAAGGCTGGACGAACGAGTTATTTTTGATGCTCTGAAACTCACCGGTGACCCTCAGAGTATGTCACCTGTTGGAGGAGTCGGCTCTGCAGTCGTCATTCCTGCATCAAATTCAGCTGCCGTTGGGGCAGCTGTTGTGACCAAAAGGCGGCACCAGGGCGGTGACAAAAAGGACAATCCAAATCGCCGCTCCTGGAAAGCATTCATGCCCCCTACTTACCCTGAGTTTGCAGAACGTTTAGAGTTTTCACCTGGAGAGAGTGGAGAAAAGCGTCTGTCTGGGGCTGGAATCCCAGTCTCGCCTCTTCACCCTGTACCCTTGTTACTAGCCTCATCTTCTACATCATCGACACCTTTGGCACCACCTTTCTCACCTTCCCCTGCCTCATCTGGAGGTCCTCAAACTCCACCTGTCTCCAGCTCTCCGTCTTTCACTCCCACTGTTAGCCCTATTCCTTCCCATCTTCCTCATCCGTTCAAACAAAAACAGCCCCTCCAGCTGCACTCTCACAAACCTGCAACTGCTCTGTCTTCTCCTGCAAAAGAACAACCACCCTCAGAGACTACTAGTTTTGTTCAGTCAGGCTCTCCAAAAGCTAGTCCTAGTATTGTTCAGGCAGAGAGAATGAGAGGTGAACAGAGCAAACCAACTCAAGCCCCAATGTGTATTAGAAGTGTATCCGAAGAACCACCACAAAACTGGGATGCAACTGCAGCTAGAACCTCTGATAATGAGCGAGACTCACCTCTACTGGAACATGACCAAGACACCACTCCGCTAATACCCCCAAAGCCAGTATTTTGTCCTCCCACTAAAGCCCGTACATGGCCCCGTAGTATAAGGGGTAATAAAAGGTCACTGGGGCATGTGAGGGTTCTTCCTATCCTGCCTCCACTGCCCCCAGTTCTTGGTGAGGAGAGCGATGAGGAATCTTTGTACCTCCTGGATCCTCCATCACCTTTCCTGCAAGAAGGAGAAGGACTTAATTATGGAGGTTTGCCCCTGTCTCCATGTATCAGTCAAGAGGGTGGTGAGGATGGTTTATTAGGTTGGCCTCCGCCTACCAGCGGGCTACGAGAGAAGACCGCCTCAGAACTTCGCTTTGAAGAAGATGAACGCAGAATCTTGGAGGAGTTAGAGGAGGAGAATGACATGGATAGAGAGCAAGAAAAGAAAGAAGAGGAAGAAAGACTGGAGATGGAGGAGAGAAACTGGCAGGCAGTGTTGAAACTGGAGAGCAGTGAAACAAGCGGTATATCTTGGGAGGTCGAAGAAGAGGAATCACAGTTACAGGACTGGGAGACGCAACAACTTGCATCCTCAGGCCACTGGCCCCTTTTGACGCCACCTGTAGGATTCGGAGGCTCGGAGGCCCCCAGTGCTTCCCCTTGCCCCAGCTCAGAGGCAGGTTCAGATGAACTTTTCCTTGAGCTGGAAAGACAGTGTTTGGAAGAGGACATAGACAAATCAGCTGTTTCTGAGCAGAGGGATCCTTCTCAGACTTGTGAATACTTTGATACCTTTGACAAACTGTTTGTGGTGAAAATGGATCAAGCTGAAGCTAAACATGACATCAAAGAGCTATATGATGAAGATTGTGCTGTGATGTCAGCACATGATGTCACAGAGCACACCGATTCAACTGAGCCATATGTAACACAAATGAATCGAAATTCAACAGAAAGTACACAAAGCTGTTTTTCAGTTGAAGATATTGACCAAAGCCCAGACCAACTGCAAAGTTGTCTTCCCTCCAATAGTGAAGGTAATAATCACGATCAGGATGATTATACTTCATACATAGTTGATGTAGATGCTTTAGATTCTGAATCGAGTGGCATTCAAACCTCACACCAAGATGGGACTGTGCCATCTGATGCGTTTCAAACTGCAAGCTATGAGCAACCAGAGAGTGATTCAGATTTAGGCAGTGGAGCTTCATCTGATCACGAAGAGCAAGAGGATGAGGAGGTGATGAAACAAGATGAGACATCTGACATTCATATCTCCTTACTTCATGGACTTTTCCCCTTAGAGAATTTGAATCTAGGCATCTTTACGACTGATTTAGAAGGGGTGGAAATTGAGGACAGTATTCACCAGTCCCCAGAGTGCTCTGTCTTGGAAGATGAGGCAGAAAGAGAAGTTAGGGACAGTCACTATGAGACTGTCTCTCATGAGGATGCAGTTTCCTCTGAGCCTGCTCAAGTAACTATGGAAATGACCTTTGACCAAGAGGGAGCCTCTTCAAAATCAGAGAAAAACGAAGAGATTTTGGTCTCCATGGAAGTATTTGTTCAAGAGGAGGTATCGTCACATGAGTGGGAAGTAACAGAGGCTGTTCAGGGAACTACAAGTACGGCAAAATCAAACGCCTCGTACTCTCAGTTAGACTCTCCTAATATCAATATTGATTCTGCTCCACCTTCCCCTCTGCCCGTGTCGACCACTAAACATGAGTCAAGAACAGCAGGACTTGATAGCAAAGATGCTGATGCTTTTGTCGCAACAGACAGTTTTGTGTATTTAGCTGTGGCTGTGCCACCTCAGTATCCTCAGGATTGTCCTTCATCTCCATCAGTGGAATCAGCCCCTCCGAGCCCCCTCCTTAAATGCTGCCCTGAGCCAGAGGAAGGGGCATTTCTCTCCTCCGATAGTTTCGTTTACCTGGCAGCCCCTGAGAGGCTTGTGTCCGATGGGGGCTCTGCCTGTGAAGACTGTCAGGATTTGGACTCTGAGTCAGAGGAGACCCGATCAGGTGTTGATTTTGTACTTGGATCAATGACTGGGGATAGTGAATGGGACTCAGATGGATCTGGCTTAGACCCTGTGCACCAACAGAGAGACCAATGGGAGCAACTAGAGCCAGGTCTTTTATATGGCCTTTTTAACGAGGGCGAGAATGAGGGAAACTCTCAGGAGGGTGTGGAATCACATGACAATGACTGTGAGGACACCTGTGAAGCAAGTTCTGTGGAAGAAATCTCACCACTAAAACATGACCTTGATTTGGACACAAAGGTAAAAAAAATAAAAACCTTCCTCAAGTTTATTATGGTCAGTGCAAAGGTAACTCAGTTTATAGGTTCAGTCAGTTTATAGGTTGAGTTTTCTAAACCAGCTGGCCCTTTTGATGACTAAAAAAATACTTTACAGCAACGATTCATTAGAACTGTGTTCTGCGGGTTAGTTGACTATTTGAATGAATGAAATGGTTGTAAATGATAAAGGCACCAAAGTAAGTTAATGTCTGGATAATCAACTCTAAACAGTGAATCGGCTGATTGTATCAGATTTAATTGTGATAAAGTGTTTCTGTCTGCAGTTATGCTGCAGTGTAAAAGGCATTTAGACCAACTTTCTAGCTAGCAAACAGACGGCTCATTTAGTTCATTTAAACAAAGGGACATTTTTACACTTCCTTGGTGATTTTTTTTTTCCCCTCAGATTTGGGAGGTTAGATGGTCCACAATTTTTTTAAGTGCTCCTCGACTTGAAGTAGTTTGAAATGCACTGATTTAGAATCATGTAAAGTCTACTAATGTTGTCCTTGAGGGTTTTTCCTGGAAATTGTTTACCTCACAAAGGTTTGCGGTTGTTGTCTGCTGTAATGTTCTGTCAGAGAAATAACGTAGTTTAATGCTGCAGTAAATGTTGTCCTAGTTGTATAATAGGGTACAACAGGGCTAAAAGTACATCTTGAGGTAATTGTGCTTTTCACCACTCCCATAGTGTATGATGCAGAAAAAAGAATATTGAACATTGATGGAGCAACACATTTTATAGGAAAATAAATTTTAAAAGTAGTTGTTTTGTTTACAAATCTTAAAAATGTATGAGGTGGCAAGTGTTTAACCCCATTTTTGGAGTAAGACTTAATAGCATGGGGCAAAAGGCACCCAGTATTGATACAAATACTTTAGCTAAAGAGAAATATTTTGTGTAATATAATACAAGTCACTACTTGTTAAAAAAAAGTCTGATGTTCATCATCAAAAAGAAAGTAAAGAATTTATTTGATCCAAAATACAGCAAAAACAGTAACATTTTGAAATATTTGTACTATTTAAAATAACTTTTCTATTTTAATCTATTTTAATAATTAAATGTGTTCCTGTGATTTAAAAGCTACATTTTTAGCATTATTACTCTGGTCACATGATAGAGTAGAATTTTTTTCAGGTTTCTTTGAATAGAAAGTTCAGAAGAACAGCATTTATCTGAAATAGAAAGCATTTGTAACATTATAAATGTCCTTATCATCACTTTTAATGGTTTTTAAATGTAAAGCATCCTTGCTAAATAAAAGTATTAATTTCTATAATTTCTTCTAAAATTATACTGACACCAAGCTTTAACAAAATCTTTTTATTTCAGATAAATGCTGATCTTTGGATCTTTTTGTTCATCAAAAAATCTTGAATAAATGTACTCTGAACTGTTTTAAATATTGATAATAATAATACAAATGTATTTTGAGCAGCAAATCAGCATTTTAGAATGATTTTCTGAAGGATCACGTGACACTGAACACTGGTGTAATGATGCTGAATATTTAGCTTTTATTACAAGAATAAATTAAATGTTAGAATATATTCAAAAAGAAAGCAGTTATTTTACATAGTAAAAATATTTTACAACATTACTGCTTTTGCTGCATCAAATAAATGCAGGCTAAAGAGCAGAAAAAAAAACATCAAAAATCTTACTGTTCAAAAACTTTTGACTGGTAGTGTAGCTTTATAGTAGTAACAGTACAAATGATATTTTGTTATATGATATGGTTAATATAATATCATTAAGTATTATGGTTTCATTAATATGGTAATCATCTCTAAATTAGACACCCAACTTAATCCATGTCATGCCAACCAAATAAAAAAGTCTTTCAGCTATGTATTATCATGTTAATTATTTTGCCTTCAGCCCCAACAGCAGGGGTGCTTTTTATCCCATATACCATACTTCTACATATTCTTCTGTTATCAAACAGCTGCTGATTTAATTATTGTAAACAAAACTGAAAATCATTACCAAGATATTTCTTATTATTATATTCTGTAATTTTATCAATTTTTTTTATCAATCATAAATCTACATAAATATAAATATAAATATAAATATATTAGCTCAAATTAGCATAGAATCAACTTTATATTGCTACCAGTGATCCTCTCAAGAATCAGCCAAATTTCCATGTGCATAGTAAAACTGCACTAAATTTTGTGCCATCTAGAAAATAGTTAATGCACTAATACTATAGTGTGGAATGATTCTAGGTGTCTATATAAGCAGAAAACTTGCATAGTATGTATGTGTATTTATCCTGGGATTGTTTGTCTATTGCAGTGGTGATCACATGCTTGCTGAGTTAAAAAAGCATGCTTACTCCAAAGCAGTCAAACCCTAGTGAACGTTTGTGTGTTTGGTTACAGGCAAATGGGTTTGGGCACACATTTGCATAGGTTTGCTTTCTCTGCCTGTTTAAGCACTGCTTTGTCTGAGTAAGCACGCTGTGTATGTGTTCGAAAGAGATTTAGGAGTCAAAAAAAAAGACAGGAATGTTTTTTTTTGTAAATACACATTAAATTTCTTGACATAACGTAAGCGTGCGTTTGACATTCTCTCTCGACTGCCGTGACAAAGCCGGCGTCTGCTCTGTTTCACAGTGACAGTGGCAGTTAGCCGAAAGACTGCCTGCTAGTTCTTAAGCTCACTGGATGGTTATTGCATTACTGTCTCTATCAGTCTGACTGGTCATCCACATCTCATTTGACCCTCTGCCTTGGCCAAATCTGCCTTTCTGCATGGTCACTCTTAAAACTCGCCGTCCCTTCAAATGTAATCAGATGCAGAAACCCTGTCAGGCTGGATTTGGGTAGAGAGGATTACAGCAACCGAGGGACTGAACGGGATCAGCTAGCAAATGATATTTAAACTCGATTGGGATAGAAAAATTAAAAGAGAAGAACAAAATGACTGATTTGAGAGGTGGCTGTCGTCCAGTGCCAAGCCAACTTAAAATCTCTTCTCACTTCAAATCCCCACTTCTTCCCAGCTGCAGTCTGATGGTACTGCAATTGAGATAAGGAAGTGAGAAATAAACATCAGAAAGCAACACACAAACACTGTATAAAGTTGTTGGAAATATAAATAGATGATAAGGGCATGTCAGTCCTATCAGTGCAGGGCCAGGCTCTCAAAGCCGAGGGAGTCGACCACAGACCTCGGGAAAGATCTTTGTAATCTTTTGGAGCGGCACTCCGTTACGGGCCGTCTCCAGTGAAATTGCACACTTGCAATAGAGGCTGATTTAGAGGGTAAAGTTAGAAGATTTTGCAACAGCCTGATCATGAATGAACAAAGAGTCTCTGTGGCAGAACACCTGGTAGTACTCAAAATAAGAGCTGCATGAGCAATACGAGGTGTCAAAAGAAACATCTGACGTAACATCTGAAACCCGCAATCAGTTTTAAAACTGTCCAGGGTTGAGTTTCAGAGACGGTCAGGTAAACAGACGCACCAACTGATATGCACAGTGGAAAGGGAAGAGCAATCAGGGAGGGAGTGAGCACTGATGTTATGGTGTATAGTAACAGCGGGTATATTTGATTGTTTGGATAATGATGGCAGCGAAAGACAGTGTGCGGGAAACACCTGTGATAAAAGACAGTTGCAAACAAAAGAGTTTGAACAAACCCTGCAGCCCCGTCGGCACAACGACAGCCATAACAAAGCAGTCACATATGCTGTGAACTCATTGACTGTGTTTTTCACCTCATTTGCTCAATATTTATTAATGGAAGCATGTGAAATATATTCTTGTTAGAGCACTTCAGACAGATAAAATGAAGTCATCTGAAGTCCTTTGAAAAGGAAGCTGAGGAACTGAGAGGCCGGAAAAACACAGGAGGTGAAAGCAAAGGCAGGAAGTGTAGGACTGGAGAGACAGTTTTGGAAAGTCTCTATAGAACAAGACATTTGCTAACGGCTATGTTGTCATTGCTTTGAAAGAAATCATATTCCTGTAATTTCCTGGGATGTCCAGCCCAGAAATGTTACATCTAAGATGTTCTCCAGTTGTCCCTCAAGACAAGATAGGCTTGTCTACTTTTTCCTGTTTTTAGACATTTATAGCCTTGAATTTCTTATTGTATGCTTTAAATATAATGCTTTGAATAGAACATTCCATGCCTTGATTCTGCCTATGCTATATTTGTTGAACATTTAAAAAAAAAAAAATATATATATATATATATATATATATATATATATATATACCTTGACAGGGCTCTACGCTTACTTTTCTTTTTAGGAGCACTGGTGCTCTTAACTTAAAAAAAAAATTAGGAGCACAGTCAAAATTTTAGGTGCACCTTCTAATCAATAATCAAAAAATCTAATAAAAAATTAGCCTTGCCATTACGAGGTGATATTTGACTCCTTAAAGTGATTTACAGTGGAATTTAGTTTTTACCTTTGTAATGGTATTTTTCTAACTATTAAAAGCATCTCATCTTTTATGTCAGTTTTTTAAAATTATATTTAAGCTTTTTAAAATTTCTAATTAAAACAGCAGAAAAGAACAAGTAGAATAAGTTACCAATCGAATGAAATCTGTATTAACAAAATTAATTTGTACTACAGAGGTGGCTTGGAAGAACACAAAAGTGGCTTGTAGGTGTATTTTCTTGTTTTTTTCATGAGGTTCAGAGGTGGTATGAGTGCAATCAAATTTAAAAATTCATGTTGAGATTAATGTTTTAAATATACATTTTTGAATACAGAAATATTAAATGATTTAAATAACTGAAAAGATACTTTAAAAAAGAAGCTAAACCTTCCAGTAGGTGGTGGCAAGTCACTGATTTGATAACTGAATCGTATCATTCATTTGATTAGTTTGAACAGCTGATTCATTCAGGAATAAAGCAAGTGACTGTCTTTACGAATAGGAAATTGAATCACTAGATCACTTGAGTCACTAGCTTCGTTTAAAAACGAACGTTCATTCATGAATGAAACACCGCTGTGTTTAAATGGAGATGCGCAGCGGCTCAGTTGTGACTTGTTTCAGACTATTTTTGACGAAGAAATAGAGCAAAATCAGGCAATAGTGTTATAGTCAGACAACGCAAGTCACTTAATATTAACTTGTCGTTTGTTTAACTGTTGTATTAAATCAGTATCTCATTTACAAACTCCCTTAAAAGTTATTAAAAGTGGTCACTCATCTTAATTTATCGTGATCTCACAAAGTATCAATATAATCAACAAAGCTCTCTATACTGCACAATTAGTCTCTTATTTACACTCTCTCTACACTTTGTTTATGAAAGAATTTGTAAGATATGCCTGTGATACATTGCTCAATTTTGCAAAAAAACCTTTGAAGTAGAAACCTTTGAAGCTCCCCTCAGCGCGAACACAAATATGCTGATCGGGTCAGTGGCACATGGTGCTTCTAAATATTTTTTCATAATCGCACGCAGTAGTTTTCAGTCTCAAATGCGACTAAAATGGTCGCACTGTAGAGCCTTGCTTGAAGTTTTCATTAAAAGGTTAGTTTGAGTTGGTGCCGATAGCCTTGTGGGCAGCACGTCGACATGTAGCGCCATTGCGCTCTGGGCGTCCCGCGTTCGAGTCCCGGCTCGTGGACCTTTCCTGATCCCACCCCCCCTCTCTTTTCCACTTCGTTTTCTTCGTTTCCTGTCACTGCTATACTGTCCTATCAAAAATAAATGCAAAAATGCCAAAAAAAATATATATATATATTAAAAATATTTTAATGATGTCCTTACTACGTTTCTGGGCCTTGAATGTGGTAGTTGCGTTGTTGCAGGGCCAGAAAGCTCTCGGATTTCATCAAAAATATCTTAATTTGTGTTCTAAAGATGAACAAAGGTCTTACGGGTTTGGAAGGACATGAGGATGAGTAATTCATAATAGAATTTTTTTTACTTTTTGGTGAACTATCCCTTTAAATCATTTAAGACATGCAATCCAAATGATGAAACAACACAAATGGAATTATGGGAAATATGCACCAAATAACCAAATGGTGTTTATCAAAACTGTTGTATTCTGAGTCATTCATTAAAAAAACAACTGTTTTGAATGAAATTCATACATAAGCGCAACTTAAAATGTCTCAGAAGGCCTTTGAGATAATGAGAAACATAAATTATTTTGGGTGTGTCTAAACTTTTGACTGGTACTGTAATTTAGTCTGATTGATTTTGTCATGCCATAAGCAAAAATTGCATGAGAATAATTTCTCCCGATGCTTTTGAATACGGAACAAGGTTTAGAAAGCTCAGCAAAAATCAGCACATAGTGTGGGGGATACAGCACGTAACTCCTAGCCAGCTATTATAATATTTTCTTTACTGAAATGTGGGCATACCCGCTTATGCAGTATGGAGTTGTGGTTTGAACTAAAGCGAGAGAAACAAAAGACTCCAATGGCGGTGATGTTATGGGTTGGCGGTAGGATGGAGTACTGCCAGGAGCTATATGTGATCTGTGGGGGTTTGAGTGAGAAACAAAAGAGTTTAAAGTTTGGTGACAAAAGAAACAGAGAGTGCTGGAGAGATACGTGTGAAGCAGTGTGTATATGTGTGTGTGTGTGTGTGTGTGACTGGCCTGCTGGCCAGATTGGTCGAAAGCGTTTGAGTGGAATGACAGGCATCCTAGATATTTTCCAGAGGCCTGCATTACAAGAGTCAAATGCTCTCTGAGAGAAGGAAAAGAGAAGAGAAGACAGATCGTTGTTTGCACTGACCTCTTTCTGTTGTTGTATGGATATGTATAGCTGTGTCCTACTTACATGTGGATGTGAGCATCTTTGTATAGATTTCAGAGTTGTGACAAACTAAATTTTCTCTCTTCCTGTTGTGAATTATTGGTCATAGCACAAATATGTAGGTATATAATTGTCTATGGAATAATTAACAGCTTTCCCTTTGATTTGGCCACACTAGTTGTGGATGATCTGCCACGGATGCATATGAATGGTGTTATTTCTGTGCTGGTGGGTGAAAAGTGCCACATGTGATGAATGATCAGGATTAAAAACGGGAAATGGCTCCAAGTATATACGCCGAGGATAAGGAGGAGGAGGAGGCCTAGATGATGGATTCAGGATAATGTTAGACAGGATATAGAGAGACAAAAGGGGACCAAACACTCTCTTCGTTGGGTAGTCACGTACATTCTCACAGTCACATATACTGTCGACAAGAGGGTGGAGCAGGTTGAAGCTGCGGTTCATTGTTTTGAGTCCGACAGACATCCTGTTTGAAGCAGGAATGAAGCCCCTCGCCACAAGGCAGCTGCAAACAAACCAACACACACTCACACACAAAGGATTCGGGATTTTATTTAATTGTGTATGCTTGTTCCCTTAGCTTTACAGTTGAATTATCTTTGCCATCATCTAACAATAATAATTTAATAACACTAAATGTAATAATACTAAACGCTGTTTACAGAAGTTAAAGAAATATCTAATGTCGTCTAATACGATGTCTCTGGGCCAAAAGCAGTTGCCTGAATGTGAACGTTGAAAAAATGAAAACGAAACAAAAAGAATGACCGCGTATACCCCTCAATTAGGGCTGCTCCCTAATAGTCGACTAACTGTTAGTCGAAGAGAGAGGCTTGGTCGACCAAGTCATTGTATTAGTCATTTAGTCGCAGAAAAAACATTTCCACAGGAAGTGGCGAAGTCACGCAGTCTGTGATGGACAGGTCGTTAACGGCTGGTCTGTGTTGCAATAAAGTACACTGGCAGGACATCCAAACGCTTACCTGTCATTCATTAACCTAAAATATGGCTTTTCATCAGAAAGATGTATGTAGTAGCAACTTTACATGGCCGCTCAATTTAATGTCAACCTAGAAAAATGTGCGCTATTGAAGTGTGCGTGGAGTGTGGAAGCTGAGCAGTAGCGTGCTTAATGCATGACAGATGGAGGCACTGGTGCGCTTACTTGCACTTAAAATACTCCATCATTTTTTGTTTATACAGATAAAAGTAATACATCTTTCGAATCTGTAAAGACTCTGTGTTTATTTGTGTGCACTCAGAACAACATCAAAACGTTGCGCTTTTGTAAAATAATTAAAGCAAACAGGATGCGCTTTCTGCCGTCTCGGTCTCTGTGAACTTGACCGTGAAACTTTGAAGCTCCATGTCTACTTGCATTAGAGACATGAAAAATATATCTATCGAGAGCGAAATGCCTACTTTTAAATGAACCGATTCAAATAGAAAACAAATATTCTCAGATTATGCAATCTGTATGAAACATGCATACAGGCACATCACTACTGCGTAGATGGCAAGTCAGTGTTGCCGACTTCATCTCTGAAGCCGAAAAACAAAGAAAGCACTAGTTTATAAATAAATTATTAAAACTTTAATACAGTCTCCTTGCTGTTTTTCCCTGGCACATTCATAATTATTCTATCTGCCGGTGAGCTTTTTTGTGTGCGCGCTTGAGCGCTTATTAGGCTATGTAGGCAGTTAACGGCTCATTATTATGATGTATATGGTTTATTAAAAAACGTGCGACTAATAGTCGACTAATGCTTAAAATGAACGTGTCGACCAGAAACGATCTTTAGTCGAGGGCAGCCCTACCCTCCATGTTTACAAACACAACACTGGAAGGAGCCTTTTACAGATGGTTTCTGGTTAATGTCACAGAATATACCGGTATTTTGAAATTGATGTTTGAATGGTGCTTTACCGGTAAAAAGATGGAACGTCATTGCCTGTGTGAACGGCACATTTTTGCGTTTACCGGTGAAGTCGTTCAGGTAATTTTACACCAATGTACTGGCATTGCTGTGTGAAACGGGCTTGTGGTGTATTAGTGAAATTGGACAATTCCCTGCTAAGTTGAATTGAGGTCCAAATCCATTCTTGTATATAATGCCCGCTTTTTGTGATCCAACCATTTCCAATTGGTTGCTGTAGAGTACTTTTCCTGTTGAATATTCTGTTTCTTTGTGATAAGTCATTGCAAAATTAAAATGGATTTTATGTTGACTTCAAACTTCCCTTTGGTAATTGCTGGTTATGGTGATGCTTAGGGGTATTTGCCATCCTATGTGTGGTGAACCACTGTGTTGGATATTCTGTCAGAACTGTAGTGTTGGGCTGTTGGAGAAATAAAGCTGTGCAGTGTTGCTGCCAAGACCTTGTATTTCATTTCAGTCAGTGTGAGGGGGCTGAAAACTGCTTCCCCATTTATAAATGGCCATGCCACGATTATCATGTTGTTGTGTTTGTACAGCCTTGACCTGTTTAGACATATTCTATCATATCATATGTCCAGCAGCATAACAAGTGTCCAGTAACATACTCAAGTTATTTTTTCTCTCTTTTTAGGCCGTAGAAAGGGAGCAGATAGACAGCATTCAGCCTAAACTGCAACATGTTAACGCTGTGGGTCAAGGTCTTATCCAAAGTGCAGCCAAACACACTGACACTCAGGCCCTGGAACATGACTTGGAGACCACCAACCTGCGCTGGAACTCCCTCAACAAGAGGGTAAGCTTGAATTTCTTTGTTTGTTTGTTTAGTTGACTAACAAAAATGGATTCATTAAATATTAAATATTTCTTTTTTTCACAGGTTGCTGAAAGAATTGCACAGCTGCAGGAGGCCCTGTTGCATTGTGGGAAGTTCCAAGATGCTCTCGAGCCACTCTTGAGTTGGCTGAGTGACACAGAGGAGCTCATAGCCAATCAGAAACCTCCGTCTGCTGAGTACCGTGTGGTTAAGGCACAAATTCAAGAGCAGAAGGTTAGATTTTAATTCAATTTGTAAACCTAACCTAAAATTTATATTAATATATATTATATTATATTATATTATATTATATTATATTTTTATTTAAAAAAAAACATTTAAACAGAATTTAGGTTTAAATATATTAAGTGATTTTCCATATTATTTCTAGCTACTGCAAAGGTTGCTGGATGACCGCCGTGGGACGGTAGAGATGATCAGAGCAGAAGGAGAGCGTATCGCTGCTACGGCTGAGACACAAGATAGAGACAAAATCCAGAAACAACTTAAAAGCCTTGGAGAGAGATGGATAAATCTGCTGGAAAAGGCCAGCGCCAGGTAAACTCCATAATCAGAGCAATATGGACACCCAGACGGCCATAAAATCTCTTAATCGAATCTCTTCCTCAGAACTCAATCACTTGGTTGCTTTACAAGGCCATAAAACCAGAGAAGCCATAAGAATATAACACAGATTTCCTCTTCACCTCATGTCCTCAGGCAGCGGCAGCTAGAGGAGCTGCAGGTGTTAGCGCTGCAGTTCCACGAGGCGGTGGAGCCGCTCGGTGAGTGGTTGAGCGCAACAGAGAGACGTCTGAGCTCCGCTGAGCCAATGGGAACCCAGACCTCCAAAATCACACAGCAGATTGTAAGGCACAAGGTACGAGCATACAAAGCACCTGGGAGAGATGCATCCTGGCCAGAATGGTTGCTTCCGAACCAAGATTTGTCATTTTAGCAAGCGATTTTGTGTCGAGCATCATTAGACTAACTGGAGATGCAGAGGAGAGAACAGATTGTCAGTCTCCTGTGGTTTTAAATAGTCTAGTAGGAGTGCAGTTATCTAAGATGGCACAAAATTCAGGTCGTGATCCTACCCACATCCCTTTTCATTTTGCAGTTTAATTTGATCATGATTTCTTTTCTTTTTTTTATAATGTGTTCCCATCTCATCTTGTGTTGATTCACATATTATTTTTTCCTTATGATTTGTCATTCTGCATTGTCATGTTTGTTTGCCTTGTCTTTTTTTTCTCCTTCTACTCATTCAATTACTTCTCCTCTTTACTCTGGGCTATAATCCCAGGCTCTCCAAGAGGAGGTAACCTCTCGGGAGAATGATGTAGACCATCTTGAGACTCTTAGTCAATCACTGCACCCGCTCAGCTGTGCGGCCGATCGTGAATGGCTGGGCGAGCGTGTGGCGGCAGTGCGCAACGGGCACACAGAGCTGCGTGATTGGTGCAGTCGGAGAGAGGCCATGCTGGAGCAGGCCCTGGCCAATGCACAGCTATTTGGAGAGGAAGAGGTGGAAGTCCTTAACTGGCTAGCTGAGGTGGCCCAGAGGCTGGCTGAGGTCTCAGTGCAAAGTTATCAGCCGGAGCTACTAGAGCAGCAACACAAACACACACTGGTACGATTCTGAAGGGCATAGCTGCCCAGGATCAACAATACTGGATAAGTCAGTTTAGAGAATGTGAATATTGCTAAATAGCCCTCATCCTAAAAAAACCTGTCACTCATTGAGGTCAGAGCTATACTAGCTTTGTCAGTCGATTAAAATTTGTAAAGTTCTAAATCTGAACCTGGACCACAAAACCAGTGGGTATATTTGTAAGTGGTTCAAAATGATTTTTTTTAATGCCAAAAATCATTAGGATATTAAGTAAAGATTGTGTTCAATGAAGGTATTTTGTAAATTTTCTACTGTAAATGTATCAAAACTTAAAGGCAATTTTCTCAATATTTAAATTTTTTTGCACACTCAGATTCCAGATTTCCAAATAGTATCTTGGCCAAATATTGTCCTATCCTAATAAGCCATACATCAATGGAAAGCTTATTTGTCCCAGCTTTCAGATGATGTATAAATCTCAATTTTAAAAATTTACCCTTATGACTGGTTTTGTGGTCCAGGTCACAAATAAATTGTATATACCAGTGCATTTTATTTTATTTTAAATCCATTTGAATTATGTTCAAAGTTAACTTTTACTGTATACTGCTGGTGCCCTACAGGCTCTTAATGAAGAGATTATCAGCAGGAAGAAGACAGTGGACCAGGCCATAAAGAATGGACAGGCTCTGCTTAAACAAACCACTGGTACTTTTCCATCCAAGTCTCTGTGTTCCTTTGTGTATCAACATAGTCCTACTCTGACTGATAATTTTTGATCTGTGACAGGTGAGGAGGTCCTGTTAATTCAGGAAAAGCTAGATGGCATCAAAAGCCGCTATGCAGAGATGACAGCGGGCAGCAGCAAAGCCCTCCGTACTCTAGAACAGGCCCTTCAGTTGGCCACGCGATTCGCTAGCTCACACGATGACATCAGCCATTGGTTGGATAGCGTGGAGGCGGAGCTTAACAACGTTGAGCCCGACACAACGCCAGCCTATCAGGACAGACAAAGGGTGAGGATGTCTGCTGTTACCTTTTTTTATTTTTAAGTACTCTACCAGTCAAAAGATTTTGAACAGTAAGATTTTTAAGATTCTTCTGCTTACAAAGCCTGCATTTGATCCAAAGTACAGAAAAAAACAGTACAATTTTGAAATATTTTTACTATTTAATATTTACTATTTACTGTTCTGTTTGAATATATGTAATTTATTCATGCGATTTTCAAATCTGAAACAGCTGAGTTTTTTTTCTTTGAATAAAAAGTTCAGAAGAACTGCATTTATTTGAAATAGAAATCTTTTGTAACATAAATGTTTTTAACATCGCTTCTGTTTAGTTTAAAGCATCATGTACTCAGCTGTTTTAAATATTGACTATAATAATAAAAAATGTTTTTTTGAACAGCAAATCAGCATATTAGAATGATTTCTGATGGATCATGTCACACTGAAGACTGGAGTAATGAAATAGTAAAATTAAAGAGTAAAAATATTTCAAAATTGTACTGTTTTTACTGTACTTTGGATCAAATAAGTGCAGGTTTGGTGAACAGAAGAGACTTCTTAAAAACATTACAAATCTTACTGTTCAAAAACGTTTGACTGTTTGTGTAGTTGTAAAACACTTTTTACTTTTACTGCCTTCTCTTAGATCATGCACAGCTATTTTCGTTTTTACTAACCCAAATTGATTTATTTTATGTCCTCATCCATTATTTTATATTGTGTTTATATTTCGCTCAGGAGCTGAAGTGCGTGTCTGCTGAGAAGAGGTTAGTTCTGGACACAGTGAATGAAGTGGGTAGTGCTTTACTGGATCTGGTGCCCTGGCGTGCACGGGAAGGCCTGGACCGCCTGGTTGCTGATGCTAATCAGCGCTACCGCCAAGCCGATGAGACCGTTACACAAAGAGTGCAGTTAGTGCAGGCTGCCATCCAAAGGTCACAGCAGGTACTGCAGCAATTGCTGTACATATTTATGTATGGTCAACACAGAACCAAAACCTAAACTTACTTAAAATGTAACGTTATAAGTCATTAATTACTTAAAGACCATTGTTCATCTTCGGAACACAAAGATACTTTTGATGAAATCTGAGAGCTTTCTGACCGTGCATAGACAGCAACACAACTGACACGTTCTAATTAAAATAGTCCAATAATAATAGTTGAATAAAGTTATTTTTGTTTTCTTTGCAAAACGTATTCTCGTAGCTTCATAAAAAAACACTGATGTTGCATGGACTATTTTAACAATATCCTTACTACTTTTCTGGACCTTGAACATGTCAGTTGCGTTTCTGACTATGCAGGGTCAGAAAGCTCTCGGATTTCATCAAAAATATCTTAATTTGTGTTCTGAAGATTAATGAAGGTCTTACAGGTTTGGAACGACATGAGGGCGAGTAATTAATGACAAAATTTTCATTTTGTGGTGAACTTTCCCTTTAAGCAAAGTTTGATTTAGGATGCTCTGTCCATGTTGCCTTCTTGAATTTGTAAATATTTTTGTCATACTTCTTCTTTTGACAGTCTATTTGTGTGTGTTATTGTTTCAGTATGAGGAGGCAGTTGATGCAGAGCTGACATGGGTCGGAGAGACAGAGAGGAAGTTGGCGTCTCTGGGGCCTCTGAGTCTGGAGCCTGATGTGACTGTGGCTCAGCTCCAGGTGCAGAGAGCCTTTAACATCGACATCATCCGTCACAAAGACACCGTGGATCAACTCCTGAAGACACAAGAGGACATCCTGGAGAGCTGCAGTGAACAGCAGAGAGAGGCTTTGAAGGTTAGAGACAGAAGAAGAGAGAGGGGGAGGTGGCAGAATAAACTATATAATTATTCCTCTGCGAAAGGTTAGGTCAGGAAAATTGAATTGATGTGACTCATGCATTTTCTGGCAGAGATTTGATTTGTTGAGTCATGTTTGGGACAAACAAGAGTGGAAGCTTGTTTTTCGGTCTTTAAAGATTTATTCGATTGACCCTGATAAAACCTCTTTCTTCTTTCTCCTATAGGTGAAGACAGACTCATTAAGTGCCCGTTATGAAGCAGTAAATCAGAGTCATGCTGAGCGCTTCTCAGCTTTAGAACAGGCTCAGGTGCTGGTAGCACGGTTCTGGGAGACATATGAGGAACTTGAACCCTGGCTGGGTGAGACAGAGACTCTGATTACCCAGCTACCTCCTCCAGCCATTGACACAGAAGCGCTCAGACAACAACAAGACCAAATGAGGGTGAGTAGGCAGAATGTAGACAATAAGCATACTTTTGCTCCTTTGTGGTTATATGATGCATTTAAATCATGTTGGAAAGATTGATTTCATGTGTTGAACTCAAGTGAGGATTTTCTCTGGAAGTTTGAGTCTTGTCAGTGAGAAAACTTCTTAGAGACAGTGGATGCAGCATCTGTATTAATGGAAAATGTTAAAATTAATGCATTTTTCATTTACAATTAAAATATCTAACTTGCATGCACAATGTATTGTACAATTACAATATATAAAACGATTCAAATTACAGCATCTTCATGAATTGAGGTCAAAAGTTTACATAAACCTTACAGAATCTGCAAAATATTAATTATTTTACCAAAATAAGAGGAATCATATAAAATGCATGTTATTGTTTATTTCGTACTGACCTGAATAGGATATTTCACAGGGAAACACAATGCATTAAGAGCTAGAGGATGAAAACTTTTTTTAACTTAAATATCAGGGTAAATTGAACTTATTTTGTCTTCTGGGAAAAATGTAAGTATCTTCTGTAGCTTCTAAAAGGCAGCACTAAATGGGAAAAAAAAAAATAGTCAAAATATGAAAAATGTACACATCTTCATTATGTTTAAAACTTTACACCCCTGGGTCTTAATGCATATTTCTTTTAGTTCTGGAGCATCAGTGAACATTGAACCTTCTGTAATAGTTGCATATGAGTCCCTCAGTTGTCCTCAGTGTGAAAAGATGGATCTCAAAATCACAGTCATTGTTGGAAAAGGTTCAAATACACAAAAATGCTAAAAAAACAAAGATTTTGTGGGACCTGAAGGATTTTTCTGAAGAACAGCGGGCAGTTTAACTGTTCAGGACAAACAATGGCTAATAAACAACTATCACTAAACAAACAAACAAACAAACAAACAAAAAAAACGTTATGGAGCATTCAGGTAGCAACACAGTACTGAGAATCAAGTGTATGTAAACTTTTGCACAGGGTGATTTTCTCTTGTGGGCTATGTGTTAACATGGTTTATGTGAAATATCTTATTCAGGTCAGTACTAAATAAAAAATAACATGCATTTTATATGATTCCTCTTATTTTGGTAAAATAACATTTCACAGATTCTGCAAGGTGTATGTAAACTTTTGACTTCAGCTGTATAAAAAAGCAAAAATGCAAGCCATTGCCATCTTGCTCCTGACATAATTACGACTTCCCATAAATGACTCATAAATATGTGCTTACATGCACCAATAGACAGCACAGAACTCCATTTTTTAATTTAATGTCATATGTATTGTCATCACATGACATGTTTCATGTTTTCCTGTTTAGCTTTTGAGAGAATCCATTGCTGAGCACAAGCCTCACATAGATAAACTGCTAAAGATCGGCCCACAGCTGGCAAAACTGAGTGCCCAGGAAGGGGCAACAGTGAGACAACGTTATAATGAAGCAGAGAGACGTTACCTCAACATCAAAGAGGAGGTCAAAGGTCGAGCCACAGCACTGGATGAAGCAGTGTCACAGTCTGTCCAGGTATTTTCTGCAAAATGTTAGCATGCTTACTTTTGGACTGCTGCCCAGCTTGTGATTAATTTAAAAGTTACATCAGCATTATACACCACAACATAATTGTGTTTTCTATTTTAAATAACACACATCACCTTTAATTAATCATTGTTTTGAACTAAAGCATTTTTTAAAAACATCACTGACATTTGACATCATGAGCTGCATTTTGGCTTAATGTTTGTGTTATTGATTCTTCCTGCTGGCATTTTGCATGCTGTTGAATTAACACGTTGTACATTGTTGTTTCTCCACCTCCATCCCTGCAAACTCTATTTTACTGTAACTCCACCTATCCCACCCCTTTGCCCCAAATCCTGTCACCCTCTCCTTTCCATGTCTTCTGTTCCCTAAACTTCCCCCATTCCTGCTTGATGCAACTTTCCCCTTCCCCATTACATGCACCTTTCCCTCCCATGTCCGTTTGGTCCATCTGTCCACCCATCACTCATGTTTGTGGATGTGCTGTGTGTGTCCATCCCTCCATCATCACTGCTCTCTGCAACACCCTCAGCTGGTAGAGGTAAGAGCATCATCACCCTCTAATTTAACCACTGATATAACGACTGTATAGGATTGAGAATCAGGGATTTTCAGGAATTCTTTAATCCACATTGTGGATTATATATATACAATTTGGTTAATTTCTTTACATTATAAGAAAGTAGCATACAGTCCTCTACCCCTTAACATGTGTCTGGAATAAACCTTTCCTCACTTCTCATTATGCCTGGTCCTTCTGCAGTTACTTTTGCATGGTGTAGTCGTTCTAAAACTTGTCTTCTTTCTCTCCATTCAGTTCCATGATAAGATGGACCCTCTGTTGGAGACTCTTGAAGGTGCGGTCCAACGCTTGCGGCAGCCACCTCCAGTGGCGGCTGAGGTGGAGAAGATCCGGGAGCAACTTGCGGAGCACCGGGCAACTGGACTAGAGCTGGACAAACTCCTTCCATCTTTCAGCGCTCTGTGTTCCCGAGGAGAAGAGCTCATCGGTCGAGCCCCACACGACGATCCTGCCGCCCAGGGTAAAGATCTTTGATCTGAAATGACACTATATGGTTGTGTGGAATGCTTTATCCTATGTGTTTTGGTAAATCTGTAATGTTTTCCCATCTTCAGCGGTGCGTTCACGGCTCTTGCGGCTGCGCTCTCTGTGGGATGAGATCAGGCAGAGGGCAGAGGAAAGAGAAGGAAAGCTTCAGGATGTTCTGGATCTCGCCGGAAAGTTCTGGGCCGACATGGCCGCTCTGCTGAGCACACTCCGCGACTCTCAAGACATTGTAAAAGAGCTGGAGGACCCGGGGGTGGATCCTTCACTTATAAAACAACAAATAGAGGCAGCAGAGGTCAGTTCAACAAGAGAATCAGTAAAAATAAAAATTGGGGGGAAAAAAAAAATGGATTCCATAGGGCCTCAGAAATGTAGTTTTTGTTAAACTTTTAATAAATTGCTGTCAAATTGTGTACGGTTCATTATTTCTATTAATTAGACATGCTTTTTGATTAACATTTTTTAATTTAACCATTAAAATGGAAAAAATTGATACAAAAAATAATAAAACGAAAAAAATCCCTTAAGAACTGTTGCATTTAATTTAAGAATAAATTCTTGGAACTGAGGAACAATGTAATATAATAATGTAAAAGAAAAATGTAATATCAGTGTTCACAGTTTCTTTTCATAAAGAAAGTTAGAAAACAATCAGCTTGGTAATAATTACAGCAGAAATACTGTAAATAGCCTATATACGGAGTCAAGCACAGTTTAATAAAACACTCCTTAATGGGATTTTAGAGTCGAACAAACTACATAATATTGTGTCAAGACAACGATCTCAAGAGAATGTAGTCATGATGTTTTTGTCTCACACTCAGGCCATTAAGGCAGAGACAGATGGGCTGAGGGAAGAACTGGAGATCGTACGAACACTTGGAGCTGACCTCATCTTTGCCTGTGGAGAGACTGAGAAACCAGAGGTCAAGAAGACCATCGATGAGGTAAGAGGGTAGAACGGTCATAAGCAATGTAGGGAACGCCCCACTTCACTCACATTTGCACAAAACATCACCATGTTGTTGATTTTGTGTTGCTCCTTTGATGTTCAGATGAACGCAGCCTGGGAAGGCTTGAACCGCACATGGAGAGAGAGAATGGAAAGGCTGGAAGAGGCCATGACTGCCTCTGTGCAGTACCAGGATGCTCTTCAGGTGTCTATCACACTATTGGTACAACAAAATCTGCCCTGATTGGTCAAACCAACTGTGTGTTTACAATCTCTGCTTTTTATATCTCCACAGGGCATGTTTGACTACTTGGACAATGCTGTCATCAAATTGTGTGACATGCCAGCTGTAGGGACAGACCTCAGCACCGTTAAACAACAGATCGAAGAGCTCAAGGTTCGAATCAGATTTGTCAGCTAATATCTCTCAAATCATGTTAAGAAAAAGATTGACCCTTTTTTTCTTTTACATGACACAGCAATATAAAGTGGAAGTTTACCAGCAGCAGATTGACATGGAGAAGCTTTGCCACCAAGGAGAGCTGCTGCTCAAAAAAGTGAGCGACCAAACAGACCGAGACATGATTCAAGAGCCTCTCACTGAGCTACGCCACTTGTGGGAAAACCTGGTGGACAAAATCACAATCAGACAGGTGAGGAAATACACACCGAAACAGATAATTTAGACTCTAATTCAAAAGAGCCACGTTCAGTAGCATTGTAAAATACAGATAAAAACACACTGATAACCTTACTTCAATGCTACAAATGCTGCATAAAACAGCCCTAGACGGGAAGACAGGAAATGCTTGTACTCTTGATTGTATTTTGACTTTGTCTTCTGTCTCAGCACAAACTGGAGGGTGCGCTGTTGGCTCTAGGTCAGTTCCAGCATGCTCTTTCTGAGCTGCAGTCTTGGCTCAGTCACACTCACGCCACACTGGACACCCAGCGACCCATCAGCTCTGACCCCAAGGCCATCGAAATCGAGCTGGCTAAGCATCATGTACGTATTATTGGGCCATTTTTATGTGCTCTGCTTTTATATTTCCTTTTTAAAGCAGATTCCTTTAATCAAGCTGTCTTTGTAGGTTTTAAGAAATGACGTGCTGTCCCATCGGGCTACAGTGGAGACGGTGAACAGAGCAGGCTCTGAGCTGCTGGAGTCCAGTCCTGGAGATGAAATCAACCACCTGAGAGACCAGCTGGATGAGCTCAACCGCAGCTGGAAGAACCTTCTGCTGAAGTCTGATGAGAGGCAGAAGCTTTTGGAAGCTGCCCTGCAACAGGTGCTCTAGAAATTACCACTGCATCATTATACAGAAAGATCTGATTGAAAGCACCAATAAAAAAAAAAACAAGTGCATTTGCATTTGTTTGTAGCCTGAAATGCATCATTTGCGATGAATTACATTCAAGTCAGTTCAATAAAATGGATGCAGTTTGGAGGGTTGCTGTGCAGCGAGAATGGTTCTCTTTAATATTGTAGTACAGGTGTCGGATCAATTAGCTCATTGTCTTTCCTCTGCATGGTTTCTGTGTCAGGCGGAGGGTTTCCATGGAGAGTTGGAGGAGTTTCTGCAGTGGCTTAGACGCACAGAGAGTCAGCTGTCCGCTGCCAAACCCACAGGTGGCCTGCCTGAGACCGCCAGAGAGCAGCTGCAGCAACACATGGTACACAAAATGAGTTCACCTCTAGACCACTCATTAGATATCAAACCACTTGCAAATATACAACTTGTTAGAGCATTTATTTTTATATTATACTATGTTATTTATTTAGAATTCTTTGGCATGAAGAGATGCCAAACAGAAAACAGAAATAAATGAAAACAGTCAGGAGTATGTTAAATACTGCCTTTGCGTTTTAATCAGAAAAGCCTAATTACTTTATATTGCTGTTTGTTAATAGTCTTATTTTAGTGATTTTTTTTTTTTTTTTTTTTTTTTTTGTATTTTGAATTAATCATTTTGGTAACACTTTACAATAAATGCTGTAGAGGTGTTGTTCATTCTTAGTTCATGTTAACTAATGTAATATGTAACTAATGTTAACTAATGAACCTTTTTGTAAAATGTTAACTTTTTTTAAGTTTAAGTTTTAGAAATGTTGTGCTTTTGTTATTTTTATTACTTTTTAATGTCTGTTTAGCTTTAATTTATTGTTTTTGGTAATTTGCTTAATTTTTTTTAGTTAGTTGCCAGCATTTCTAATATTCAGTTAAGCCTGCATTTATTTGATCCAAAGTACACCAAAAGCGGTAAAATTTAGAAATATTTTTACTATTTAAAATAACTGTTTTCTATTTGAGTATATTTTAAAATGTAATTTATTCCTGTGATCAAAGCTACATTTTCAGCATCATTACTTCAGTAGTCAGTGTCACATGATCCTTCAAAAATTATTCTGATATTCTGATTTGCTGGTCAAATAACAGAAATGATAGAAATTAATATGTTTATTTAGCAAGGATGCTTTAAATTGATCAAAAGTGATGATAAAGACATTTATATTGTTCCAAAAGATATTTATTTCAAATGCTGTTCTTCTTCAACATAATAATAATAATAATAATGTTTTTTGATAAGCAAATCAGCATATTAGAATGATTTCTGAAGGATCATGTGACACTGAAGACTGGAATAATGATTATAAAAATTCAGCTTTGAAGTCACAGGAATAAATCAAATTACAAAATGTTTCCTGTACTTTGGATCAAATAAATAGACTTCTTTAAAAAACATTAATGTTACTGTTCAAAAACTTTTGACTGTTAGTGTATTTCAGCTTTAATTTAATTAACAAAAACAAATTTAAGTAACACTTTACAATAAGGTTCATTAGTTAACTACTGTAGTTAACATGAACTATAAATAAGAACTAACAATGAGCAGCTTTATTTTCATTAAGTAACATAAATAGTGTAATAAATGTATTGCTCATTGTTCATTCATGTTAGTTAATACATTAACTAACATTAACTAGTGAAACTTACTGTGAAGTGATACCCAGATTTTAGTAGTTTTAGTTAATAATAGTTTGATAATCAACGTATCCTGCTCTGTCCTGTTTATAGGAGCTCCAGGCTCAACTGAACCAGAGGAGTGAGCAGTATCATCGGCTGCTGGATCAAGGAGAGTCCATTCTTCTGGCCAGAGGAGGGGAGGATGCTGGACCTGGTACCACTCAGACCCAACAGAACCTGGCCATGCTGCAGAACAAGTGGGCCAGTCTCAATGCCAAAATGGATGACAGAAGGGTGAGGGATCCAATTAATGACCCTAAATTACAGATTGAATAATTAACAGATTTAATGAAGTGTCTCATTCTGCCTTCCATTCCTAAAATGCCTCTGCCTTGGTGTCTGTCTCTTTCCACAGGGCAAACTGGAGGAAGCTGTCTCGCTGGCAACAGGATTCCAGACCTCCCTGCAGGACACCATAAACTGGCTGACACAGGCAGAGCAGACTCTCAACATGGCTCAGCCACCCAGTCTCATTCTCGACACCGTCCTATTCCAGATAGATGAGCACAAGGTTGGGCAGAAAAGTGGCTTGCTTAAGTAGTGTACATATTTTTTGCTTTTAATAAGAGGGAAATAAGTGCTTCATTCCTGTATATTTCAGGTGTTTGTGAATGAGGTGAACACTCACAGAGAGCAGGTTCTGGCTTTGGAGAAAGCTGGCTCTCAGCTGCGGTTTGCCAGTCTCAAACAGGATGTGGTTCTCATCAAGAACCTGCTGCTCAGTGTACAAGCCCGCTGGGACAAACTTGTGCAGAGATCACTAGACAGAGGACGCCACCTGGACGAGGCCCGCAAGAGAGCCAAACAGGTACTTTATGGTTTACCTCACTCTGTCTGTGTTGCTTAGATCATGCCTTTCTCTCTGTCTAATGTTGGCTGTCTGTTCTTGTCTAGTTTCATGAGGCCTGGAGGAAACTGACAGACTGGTTGGAGGAAGCAGAGAGCAGGCTGGACTCTGAGCTGGAAATCTCTAATGAGCCTGACAAGATTAAAGTCCAGCTGGCTAAACATAAGGTACAGCATGCATGCATTCAAATGCTTTGTGAAGTTGAAAACTTTTAGACTCGTCTCTTATGCCCTCTATCTGTTAATCACTGTACTGCAGGACTTCCAGAAATCTCTTGGCTCCAAGCAGCCAGTGTATGACACCACAGTGCGCTCTGGGAAGGCCATGAGAGACAAGGCCACACTGCCAGCAGACACACAAAAACTAGACAACTTGTTGGGCGAGGTCCGAGACAAATGGGACACAGTTTGTGGAAAGAGTGTGGAGAGGTGAGAAAGTCTGGTGTATGATCTCACCCATTTGGGTAATGATTTGAGTGTTGAATGTAGTGAAGAAAAGACAATAATTTGGAATGTTTTTCTTCTCAGGCAACACAAGTTGGAGGAGGCACTTTTGTTCTCAGGCCAGTTTGCTGAGGCTCTCCAGGCTCTTGTTGACTGGCTGTATCGTGTGGAACCTCAGCTTGCAGAGGACCAGCCTGTCCATGGAGATCTGGATCTGGTTTCGAACCTAATGGACTCCCATAAGGTATTAATAGGGTGATTTTTAGGAAATGTTGCTTTTAAAAGTTTCAAACAGGAAATCTGAAGACGTCAAGAGTTTATTTGCAAAAACCGATCTGAACCCTAAACACATTTTGTCAAAAATGCCGGTATTGTCCACATTCAAGGTATCAGGATTTCACCTTTTTCTGCAGAAGCCGACAAGCACCCTTGTTGTTTGTGAAGTCCATTTTAGCAAATCAGCGCGCTGTATTCAGGTCAGGTGACGGGGCTGCCAGTCACTTAGAAAAGACACGCTAGCGCCGCTAAATGAGTTTCATCAAAGCGGACTAAAAGTGATTGAGCATGGATAATTTCGACAAGGAAAATAAAAGATGAAACTTTTTCACAGAACCTTGCAAAAGCAGCATGTCGGGCATCTACATTGTTAGCTGATGAGATGTGTGTACAACGAGATAAATGTTATTTATGTTTATCATGTTAAATGTTATCTGCTTTTGCCAAAAACGACTGTTGGGACTGTTTCTGCTTTTGCTATTAAACAAACTTTTTAATATATAAAAAAAATACTTTCAGTGAACTTTAATTTTGTAAGTTACCTGTATTTAAGTTATTATTACTTACTCAAAACAACCCAACAGCAGTTTGATTGATATTACTTGTAATGCACAATAAAAAAAAGTTATCTGTTTTTGCAAATAAACTCTTCACTTGCTTCAACAAATTTCCTTTTCAGGGTTGTAAGCATTAATTTATAAAGATTTTGCTCAGTTGAATACATTTTTACTGCTACAATCTGAAGCAATGCATTTTTTTGAATTACTGTAGTCTGTAGTCACAGTAGTCTGAAAATGTCAATACCATTAAGAAAGCGAATATACATTTTTTAAATTATTTTCATTATTTTTAATTAAATGGATTATTAGCAGTCAAGCACAATTACTTGCAACTTTGAAAATACATATTTTTCTGTGTGATTTTTGCCTGATTTTTCTCATTGCTGCAGTTTTTTAAAAATATTTTTTGACAAGATTGTATCATTACTGACACAGTGAGGCTTAAATGAGACTTTCACTAGGAAAGATGGTTTTTAACTGGTAGTCCTTTATTTATTGTTCCTCAGGTCTTCCAGAAAGAACTGGGAAAAAGGACCAGCAGTGTGCAGGCTTTGAAGCGGTCTGCCCGAGAGCTGATGGAGACCGGCAGGGACGACACCGCCTGGGTCAAAGTTCAACTGCAGGAGCTTAGCAACCGCTGGGAAACAGTCTGTGCTCTGTCCGTTTCAAAACAGACTCGCCTCCAGCAGGCCCTCAAACAGGTACGTCTGACCTTTTTAGAAACTGAATTGAACCAAGAGTAGTTTTGATGTTTTCTTCTGACTGTCTGTTTTTCTTTTTTTCTGCAGGCAGAGGAGTTCCGCACAGCTGTTCAGATGTTGCTGGAGTGGCTGTCGGAGGCAGAGCAAACATTGCGTTTCCGAGGAGTCCTGCCAGAGGAGGTAGAGACTCTACAGGCACTACTGCACACGCACAGGGATTTCATGCAGACGGTGGAGGAGAAGAGAGTGGATGTGAATAAAGCTGCTGGCATGGGTGAAGCCATCCTAGCTGTGTGCCACCCAGACTGCATCACCACCATCAAACACTGGATCACCATCATCAGAGCTCGCTTTGAAGAGGTATGGAGCCTGTCTAGGCTAAAAGTTAAATAAATGAAAGTCTGGAAAGCGTATATAATACTATATAATAATAGTGTATAATAAAATCATTTTATAATGTTTGCTCCACAGGTGCTGACGTGGGCCAAACAGCATGAGCAGCGCTTGGAAACAGCTCTGACTGAATTGCTCAACAATGCTGCACTACTGGAGGAGCTGTTGTCTTGGCTGCAGTGGGCAGAGACCGCACTGGTGCAGCGTGATACTGAACCACTCCCCCAAGACATCTCTCAACTGAAGACGCTAATTACAGAGCATCAGGTGAGCGGGACATCTCTTTTTATGAATGGTCACTCGGTCGATTAATATTAATTGCAGTGTTTAGTGCTTAAGGGTTTCTTAATGTTTTGTGTTTGTTTCCATCAGGTGTTTATGGAAGAAATGACCCGAAAACAGCCTGATGTTGACAAAGTGACAAAGACATACAAGAGGAAACCAGCAGAACATCCCAGCGGCCTGTCAGACAGGAGAGGGACCCGTAAGAAACTTTTTCGTCATCTGCACGCATACTGCGTACTAACACAAAACCTTTTCATACACTACTATTCACATTTGCCGTTGGAACATTTTTTTTATCGCAACTACCATGTTTAAGGCCCAGAAAGGTAGTAAGGACATTGTTAAAATAGTCCATGTGACATCAGTGGTTCAAAGGTGATGTTATAAAGCTACGAGAATACTTTTTGTGCACAAGGAAAACAAAACAATAATTTTATTCAACAATTTCTTCTTTTACTTGTCAGACGTGCATTCACGTTAATATCATAACAGTACTGTAATAAACAATTCTGCTTCAAAACTTGCAATTTTCAGTCAGGTTTTAAGTGTGAATGTCTGTTTTGGAAGTCCGAACCATAATGAATAAAGAAAAATACTTCCAATTAGAATTGGAAGGTGAAGTCAAGCACAGTCTATTTGTATGCAGTCATTGGTATTTCATGTTTACAGAAAATGTGTATACTGTGCATAGTATGCTATTCTGAACATATTTTTCTGTCTTTCTTACAGGAAAACACCAGCAGCAGCAGCAACAACAGCACTCAGTACAAGTAACCGGTGGTAACCCTCGCCTCACTCAGCTCTGCTCCCGCTGGCAACAAGTCTGGCTGCTCGCCCTCGATCGCCAGCGCAAGCTAAATGATGCTCTCGACAGGCTAGAGGAGGTATTGCATCTATTTTATTACTGTACTAAATACAGTTGAGGTCAAAAGTTTACATCCCCCTTTCAGAATCATTCAAATATTTAAGTATTTTTACAAAATGAGAGGGATCATACAAAATGCATGTTATTGTTTGTTTAGTACTGACCTGAATAAGATATTTCACATAAAAGATGTTTACAAATTGTCCACAAGAGAAAATTTGACCCGGTTGAAAAGTTTACATCCCCTTGATTCTTAATACTGTGTTGTTACCTGAATGATCCACAGCTGTGTTTTTTTTGTTTAGTGATAGTTGTTAATGAGTCCCTTGTTTGTCCTGAAAAGTTAAACTGCCTGCTGTTCTTTACAAAAATCCTTCAGGTCTCACAAATTCTTTAGTTTTCCAGCATTTTTGTGTATTTTTGTGTAAGGAAACATATGTACACATCTCCATTCTGTTCAAAAGTTTTCATCCCCCGGCTCTTAATGCATGGTTTTTCCTTTTGGAGCATTAGTGAGCGTTCGAAACTTCTGTGATAGCATATGAGTCCCTGAGTTGTCCTCAGTGTGAAAAGATGGATCTCAAAATCATAGTCATTGTTGGAAAGGGTTCAAATACACAAACATGCTGGAAAACCAAATAATTTGTGGGACCTAAAGGATTTTTCTGAACAACAGCTGGCAGTTTAACTGTTTAGTACAAACAAGGGACTCATGAACAGCTAAAACAATCACTAAACAAAAAACACAGCTGTGGATCATTCAGGTAACACAGTATTAAGAATCAAGGGGATGTAAACTTTTGAACCGGGTCCTTTTTACCATATGTAAACATTTTTTGTGAGAAATATCTAATTCAGGTCAGTACTAAATAAACAATATCATGCATTTTGTATGATCCCTCTTATTTTGGTAAAATAATTAACATTTTTAATGATTCTGAAAGGGGGGTGTAAACTTTTGACCTCAACTGTACTATACTTGTACCCTCAATTTTGCTGTGTACCAGCAGTAAAATAATTAATTTAAAAGTCATGAAACCTGAACAGTAGAAGTAATAACTCATGATCTTTCTCCACTCTTAGCTTAAAGAGTTTGCCAACTTTGACTTTGATGTGTGGAGGAAGAAATACATGCGCTGGATGAACCACAAGAAGTCTCGAGTCATGGACTTCTTCCGACGCATCGACAAGGACCAGGATGGAAAGATCACTCGCCAGGAGTTTATCGATGGCATCTTGGCATCAAGTATGGCCACATGGACTTGCTTGCTAATTTTCATTTTCATGTACCTTTTTTTAAATGCCAGTTTAACTATACATTTTGTTTGCAGAGTTCCCTACCAGCAAGCTAGAGATGACGGCTGTTGCTGATATCTTTGACCGAGATTGTGATGGATACATCGACTACTATGAATTTGTGGCTGCTTTGCACCCCAACAAAGATGCTTACAGACCCACAACAGACGCTGATAAGATCGAGGATGAGGTATGGACAATGGTTTGGCATGGTAATGTATTTCGTTGTGTTTGAGCTAAATTAAACCAAGTTTTTTTGTATCCCAGGTCACCAGACAAGTGGCCCAATGCAAGTGTGCCAAGAGGTTCCAGGTGGAGCAGATTGGAGAGAACAAGTACAGGGTGAGAATCTGGAGCCCAGTAGTAATAATCAAGCATGAATTCAAGTTTTGATGCATTTAATATGACATTTATAAGAACATATAAATGAGCTGCTTTATCACCACAACTTCTCATTCAGATCATCCCTGAGCTTGCCATTGTAATACTACGAGTCTAACCAGCATCACACTCTTTCAGTTATATCATTATGACTTGGTCATTTTGAAATAAAGATGCCTTGGCAGTTTCATGTGTGTACGCAAACCACCATAACACTTCACAGCAACATCTGAGTATGCTGTGTGCGCTTTCCACCACCCAACTAATGATCAACCCACGAGACGTGGCTGCTGCAGTCAAGATCACTGAGATCTTTTATACTTCAACATAATTATCCTTTGGTTAATGATATTTGGAAAGACCGTTTACTAACTTTTTGCATTGCACAGGCTATGGATCCACGATGCTAACTCCACATCCTGATGTTCGTCTGCCTTTGTCTGTCTCTTTACTACTTCACCTTTTGTAGTGTCCTCATTGTGTTTGTTTTCAAGCAACCATTCACAAGCAGTCTACCCTGCTCATAACAGCAAATCACCACGCTCCCCATGGGCATTTCCTCCATTGTATGCTATCTTTAGAAATAGTTTAAAGGAAATGAATCATTATACCAGCATAAAAGGTTAATGTGTTTATGTCTGTATCTGTTATTTCACTCTTTTTTTTTTTTTCTTTCCTCTTGTTTTATTCCTCCTCCATGTGCACCGGACTTTTTGTAGTTCTTCCTTGGGAATCAGGTAAAGTGAGCCGTGTGTTTGTGACATGTCCTCTGAAATCTGTTGCCTCTGCACAGTTCCCACTGTAGAAGCTGGTCTTTTATTCTGGGGTTTTTCAGACAGCCAGATCTAAATCAGTACGCAGGACAGTTTCTGCATGGACTAGCTAAGAATTCCCTGTGGACAGCCCACATTCTTGGCTGCTGTCTGAAATGGGGACTTCTTTAGTCCTTTCCTGCTTTCTCAGTGGGCATTTCCTGTCTGTGAGACAAAAATTGCAGTACTATTGCCAAAATATTAAACGCATTTATACACGCCTTCCAAATCCAGAGGCAAGATTTCAAAGGTTCAGCTTATGTGTTGTGGTTAAGATGTGCTTGTTTTTATTGAAAATGATTTATCATGATCAGGAAATGGTTCAGATTTACAGGGCTTTTTGTTATGATTTTAGGGTTTTTTGGCTTTTGGTGGAGGAAAACTATCCAATGGCTGTTTTCTGGACTTAGAGAAAATAAACCTTCAACCAAAGCAATTCTTTGAAGTAAAAAAAGGACAAACGTTCAGGGAAAAATTCCAAAGAATTGCTGTGGTGTGGTGTTTATTGTAGAGATGGGATTTGAACTGGGCAAGCTTTGACATAAATCATGTAGATATGAAAAAAAAAACGCTGGTTTTCTGCATGTGGCAGTGTGATTTTCTTCGATTTGCCTGGTGCTTTAGAATAAAATGATTAGAATGAACTAATTTGAATGTGATCTTACAGAAGCAGTTCACCCATTGTTCACATTAGGTGCGTTTCCATTACAGATTTGCGCAAAACTTTTGCAATATTTTCGATAAAAAAAAGCTATTACGAAATTACAGCATTTCCATTAATCGATGTTATGCGACTAAAATGTCACTTTTCCCTCTCGTGATAAGGCATGATGACTGTTGTTGGTAGGTTTATGTATATTGCAGCCACCACACTAGCCATTATTTTTAACCTAAGGAGATGTAGATGTGTATCTTTAGCAAAGCAGCGCGGAAATGAATCTGAAACATCCCGCATCGTGGCTGGTAAAAATATAAGCATTGACTAAAGTGGCTGCGAATGTACACTGTAAATAAGCTGTTATTCAGGCATTAATGGCAAGAAAAGCCCCTTATACTTGTGAGCTGCCATGTATGCGGTGTTTCTTGGAGGTTATAGTACATTAAAGAATAATAATGTGACTTTTATGTACGGCAAGTGAGCTGTAAATGCGAAAAGAACTGTTTTCATTGCAGTTTTGCAAAATATTTCTTTTTCGAATTGCATGAAAAACCACCTCATGCAAGCGTAAAAAAA
>JAHKKF010524733.1:11748-25678 GCA_019740295.1 Labeo calbasu | reverse complement strand
CTCTGGATCGGCGTATACGACAGCGTGTTCCAGTTCCTGCCAATATCCAGCAACTTCGCACAGCCATTAAAGAGGAGTGGACCAACATTCCTCAGGCCACAATCAACAACCTGATCAACTCTATGCAAAGGAGATGTGTTGCACTGCATGAGGCAAATGGTGGTCACACCAGATACTAACAGGTTTTCGGACCCTCCCCGGACCACACCAATACAGTAAAACTGCACATTTTAGAGTGGCCTTTTATTGTGGCCNGCCTAAGGCACACCTGTGCAATAATCATGCTGTCTAATCAGCATCTTGATATGCCACACCTGTGAGGTGGATGGATTATCTTGGCAAAGGAGAAGCGCTCACTCACACAGATTTAGACAGGTTTTTGAACAATTTTTGAGAGAAATAGGCCTTTTGTGTACATAGAAAAAGTCTTAGGTCTTTGAGTTCAGCTCATGAAAAATAGGGGCAAAAGCAAAAGTGTTGCGTTTATAATTTTGGTCAGTGTATATTTAACTATAATGCCAGTTTAGATTATACAGTTTAAAAAAGAACATCCCCATTCAGCTCTGAGTAATTTATCTACAAATAAAAATGTCTGATAACTGGGACATTGAACCTACAACAATTTATATGTTGTGCGTCTTCAGCACTTTCTAAGCACTAGATTTGTAGATGTGTTGGTCTTTCTATCTATCAAACGCTCTGTCTCTCACCTGCGGCGAAGCGAGCCTCCTTCTCTCCGTCACTGAGGTCGCTGTATGCGTCATTCTCCAGCTTGCGCTCTTGTTGGAGGTGCAGACTGGAGGTGCGTCCTGCTCCTCTGCCCCCCACGCCCACCGTCTGCATACCCCAGCTCTGCCACTCAATCATGTGGGCCACACGTCCCTGGGCCATCGCTGTCGGCTTAGTCACCTTGTCCTTCATAGAACGAGTCACTCCTGGAGTGGGCGGACAGACAGAGGGCGGATGATGGGATAAGAGGACATTTTTTAGATTGTGGAGAGAAAGAGGGGGAAAGAAGAGAGAAGAAAATTAAGTAGCCTTACAGTATGAGGTCACCTGCTCAAGGACTATATGGGGTATATGAGTGGATGTAACATGGAAATTGGGAATAGGAATAGCGTGCTTAGAGGTTGCGCTACAGATCCATTATACGTTAGCCTATCTGCTTGACTAAGTTACTAAGTGCCTGTCATTATCTATTTTTATCTGTGGTGACTGTTTTAGTTTCACTGATTATTATTATTATCTAAAAGTACATATGTGACACCAGACCACAAAACCAGTCATAAGTAGCACGGGTATATTTGTAGCAATAGCCAACAATACATTGTATGTGTCAGAATTGTTGTTTTGTCTTTTACGCCAAAAATCATTAGGATATTAAACAAAAATCATTTTCCATGAAGATATTTTGTAAATTTCCTACTGTAAATATATCAAAACCTAATTTTTGATTCATATGCATTGTTAAGAACTGCATATGGACAACTTTAAAGTCAAATTCTTAATATTTAGATTTTTTGCACCCTCAGATAACAGATTTCCAAATAGTTGTATCTCGGCCAAATATTGTCCTATCCTAACAAACATACATCAATGGAAAACTTATTTATTCAGCTTTCAGATGATGTATAAATCTCAATTTTGAAAAACTTATGACTGGTTTGTGGTCCAGGGTAACATATATTTTAATAGTCATGAATTACTTTATTGTTTTACGTAATGTAGCAAACGTAATGAGAAACGAAGTCAAAATTGTTTTTATACATTTTTTTTATTTTGCAATTCTGACTATTTCTCTCAATTATGAGTTTATATCGTGCACTTTTTTTCTCAGAAATGTGATATAAACTCAGAATTTCAAGATATGAATGTACAATTCTGACTTTTCTTGAAAGTGCATGAATTTATATCACACAATTCTGAGAAAAGTCTGAATTGTGAGTTTTTATCTTGAAGTTTTGAGTTGATTTCTCTCAATTTATATCATTCAATTTCAAGAAAAGTCAGAATTGTAAGTTTATATCTCACAATTCTGACTTTATAACTCGCAATTGTGAGTTAATATCACGCAATTCTGAGAAAAAAGTCAGAACTGTGAGTTTTTATCTTGCAATTCTGACTTTATTTCTCACAATTATGAGTTTATATCTCACAATTCTGACTATTTTGTCACAATAACCTTTATTATTTTTTTTTTATTCAGTGGTGGAAACGGGCTTCCACAAATATTTACATTTACGTATGTGTTTTTTGTTTGTTTGTTTTCTTTTTTTGAGAGAGAGAAAGAGAGTGAATGCATAATTTACATGACTTCACTAGTCTTGTGATTTACTGGAAAAAAGATTAAGGATAAGAATTTAATAATATTAAAACAAATAAAAAAAATGTTATCACAGTGTCTACCCAATAAAATATTTTAGAGCTTAGCGTAAGAGTGTAGAATTTCAAGTCTAGAATTCTCACTTTTAAAATGAGGTATGTAAAGATTCTTATAAAATCTTGTCTGTTAAAATGATAAAAGGCATTTTTAATTACCCTTTGATGTTTTACATTTTTACAGCCAACACAACCTCTCCGTGTGCTGCGTTATAATGTTTCTGTTGGTGATAAAAATGTGTAGAATTTAGTCTGAGGTAAGGAAATGAAAATGACTTCCATAATGAGATGCAGATGGTTATGGTCTGGAAAAATAAATAATCACGTTTTAGTGACAAGGGGTGGGAATTTGTCTTGCTGGAATGACTTCTTTCCACACTAATGAAGATCTACTCACAATAATAGCCTACACTTTCTCCTGCATTTTCTTTTATTAGTTTCAGCTTATTCAATGAAGCTGCATCTGTGATATACTAAAGCCAGGCTGTAACGATCTGTTTGAATACTAGTGAATTCTGTGTGGAGCCTTTAAGATACTGAGAAAAAAATCAATTGCTCTTTGCCTTATGAACAGAATCTATATATACATATTTTTCACCAGTGCATTAGTGCAAACATATGGAGATAATTCAAAAGTCTTAAGCTCTTAGGTAATGCCTAATGAAATGATGCACATGAATTATTAAAGTTGAAGAAAAGCATCTTTCAGAGAAGGAAATACACTGCACTGCACACAACAGTACTACAAAAACACAGATACAGGAGTCTGAGAAACGACAGTATTACGAGACAACACACTGACTGATCTCCGCACTTCACAAGCACTTTACATACAAAAAACCTGCCTCTCCCATCAACCACCGCTTAGGATAAAACGAAGAGCCGTATGACAATGCATTGTGGGAAGCATATCGCTTTCTTTTCAGGGATCTACTCTTATTTGGATCTTGGAAATCACCAATGGCACAAGCCATTGGAGAGTGTTGTAAATGGAAACGGGTGGTGAAAAGGGAAACCCACAAGGGTCCATGTTGGCTCCATCTCAGGGTCCAGTCTGGAGTCAACATGGGGTCAGTTTACCATTTCACAGGACAGACACACACCTGACACACCTGTCAGAGAGGACTTAGCCAGAGCGCCGATTCCATAGGCGTTGGAGTTCCTCTTCTTCAGCCGAGGGAGGATTGAGGTTGTGTCCTCCATGGACAACTGAAATGAAGGAAGGCATTCAAGAGAGAAAAATGGGAAAGATGAAGAAATAGATGGTTGTGATGGAGCAGGAGGCGGCCCAGAGCAGAGATGAAATGCAAAATTTTGGCATGGCATTTTAATGGAAAGAAAAGAGGTGATGAGAGAAGTTAGGTAGAAAGTTAGCAAAAGTGGTTTCTAGAGGTTGTGAAACTACATTTCCCAACAGCCTGCTTTTTAACTTCCGTTCACTTGCATGATGGGAAGTGTAGTTTTTGGTCATTTACGTCCGCAACTACTACGTCTAGCTACTACGGCACACCAAAAGAGAGACGGATCAAACGAAGGAATGGTGTGTGAGATAGAAGACAGCTACTGTGATTCAGAGGAAAATAACGAAAGGAAAGGAATGGAGGAATGATATTCACAACACTTACATTGATTCCATCCCATGAAAAGTCTGTTCGGCCATGCTGAGAGAGAGAGGAAGGAGGGATGGGGAAAGAAAGGGATGGGGATAGAAAGAGTTGGAGAAAGAGGAGAAAAGAGCAAGAGAGACGACCACAGAGAAAGGAGGAGAGAGAGGGGAATTGTGACAGAACAAGGCATTTAAAAACATGTGAAGTTGAAGGAGAAATTGAGAGAAATAAAAAAGAACAGAGAGGAAATCAAATTTATTGGCCAGACTTAGAGAGGTGGAATAAAAGGAGTAGTTCAGCCAAAAAATGAAATTCAGTCATTATTTGCTTATCTTCAGGTTAATCCAAACCTTTCTTGGCACTTTGGAATACAACATGACAAATAGTGGTTGCTGTTTTCCATGCAGTAACAATGAATTTAAACTAAAGCTTTTAAGCCTCAGAAACGTGTCTTAAAAGTGGTCCGTACGAGTTGTCTGAAATGTCTTGACAGCTTTGTATAAGGAGCAAATGTGTTCACTGATACACTTCCTCTCCAGTGAGCTGTTAAACCACTGTGATCAGATCATTGAGTCAGTGAGCTGAATCCAGATAACTGGATCAGGCTAATACCTATGACTCATTTAGAATAGATTTGAGTCAATGATTCAAAGATCAGATTCAAAAAAAGACCCCGATCTGTTCAAAAAACAATTCGACAGTAAGATTTCTGCTCATAAAGGCTGCATTTATTTGATTAAAAATACAGAAAAAACAGTAATATTGTGATATATTATTGCAGCTTGAAACAGCGGTTTTTCTATTTTAATATACTTTAAAACAGAATTTACTCCTGTGATGCAAAGCTGAATTTTCAGTATCATTACTCAAGTTTTTAGTGTCACATGATCCTTCAGAAAATTATTATTAATGTTGGAAACAGCTGTGCTGTTTCATTTTTTTTTTTTTTTTTTTTTGGAACATGCGATTCCTTTTTTCGGAATTCTTTGGTGAACAAAATGTTAAAAAGAACAGCATTTATTAAAACTATTTTGAATCTTTTATAACAATATATCATTCAAAGTTTGGGGTCAGTAATTCTTTCCTTTCTTTCTTTGAAAGAAATTACTATTTGTATTGAGTGAAGATGTGTTAAATTGATCAAAAGTGACAGTAAAGACTTATTGTTAAAAAAAACCCTATTTTGAACAAATGCTGTTCTTTTAAACTTTTTATTCATTAAAGAATCTTAATATATATATATATATATATATATATATATATATATATATATAATTAAGTAGCACAGCTCTTTCCAATATTATTAATAAATCAGCATATTAGACTGATTTCTAAAGAATAGAAGAGAATGAAAAAATTGAAAAAAAAATTAAGATTTGCATCACAGAAATAAAATCTATTTTAAATTATATTAAAATAGAAAACTGTTATTTTAAATTGCAACAATGTTTCATAATGTTACTTTTTTCAGTATTTTTAATCAAATAAATAGAACTTTGATGAGCATAAAGAGACTTAACATTAAAAATCTTTCTGATCTCAAACTTTAAAATGGCATTGCATATATAGTGCACAAGTCAAGTGGGCGACTTTCATGATAAAAATGATAAATAAAAGTTTTATGATAAAGATGAACTTCCTTTACATCCTTGAAAGCTTCACTGAATGTTCATTGTCAAAGAATGGAAAAGAGCGAACAGACTATTATTAAAAAGTCTTATTTTTTGTTACACTAAAGAAAAAAAGTTATTGTGGTTATTGGAATATGAGGGTAAGAACATGATTATTCAATGTCAGTTTTTTTTTTTATGTATTTTACATGCCAGGGTGTTTCTATCCGGTTGCTAAAGTATTCTTGTTTTAGCACACTGCTGTAGCATTAGTAACATGTCCTAAGTGGTACCTAGGTACTTAGATTTATCATCTGCCAGGTGAAAATCACACATCTGATTGCTTAGAAAATAATAAAGAAAGTAATAACATCTCTCCTCAACAAGCCGCAGGATTTGATACAGTACTCTTTATCATTCATGCCTGTAGCAGAAACGTGCGGGATGAGTTACATGCCAAGGTTTAGGTGTTTATTCAAATCCCCAAACGTGAGTATGAGCAATAGTAAAAGTGAAGTTTGCTTTGGCAGGCAGACAGGAGCATTCTACAAAAAATAAAAAAGATTCTACATGAAAACTACAGCCTCATACCCACTGAATAGACTAATGGATACTTAAAAGCCAAAGCAAAGCTTATGCTAAAAGCAAGACTATTTCTACATAGCCATCAAAAAGAAACTCTCTGTGTGTGTTTTTATAATACAGTAAAACAACAACACAGACACAGCGACAAAGAAAGCAAATACTTTGAGTCTAAAGCAGTCCATGTTGAAGACGCAATAGGTGAAGGGAATGAATGCTGTAATAGACTCTCGACTACAGTCATCGTACTATTTTTTACCAGTGATGGTAAAGGGATACAGTACACTAGCTAGGAAGGTTCACAGACAGAGATCAGTCCCAGAGAGCTGTGTTTATTTGCTATTTGAAGTATGTGGATGTCACAACATTTGTAGCATCTAGGGTTGAAATGTGCTTAGTTCTGGCATAGTATTTGTATATTAAACCAGACACTAATTAATATTAAGTCTAAACAATGTTAAAATAATTTGGAAACCTCCTGTAATGCACAGACTTCAAACACAAAATCTGAATGAACACTGTTTACTTTCTTGATACATGTTCATGTTCCTGCACGAGTAATCAGTACATGCTGCTCCAAAGGAAATAAAACTGTCCTCATAATCTTAAAAACGAAACAGCTTTTAGTGTGCCAGACTTTTTTAAGATTATTTCTGTAGGTTACATTGATACGCCAGCAGGTGGCGACCTTGATCATCTTTACAAATGAATCATTTGAATCATTCACTCCGACTCATTTAAGAACACTGATTCATTCAGGAACGAACCACCAACTGTGTTTAAATTAGAGACGCTTGACGATTCGGGTCGACGGAGCGAAAATAGACAAGGTAACCGCCAATATCCCGTATAAAATATAATTATGTAACTTTAATCGTAGATATAAACTGAAAATCTTGTTTAATTCAGAAATAAGTCACGTATGGATCTAAACTCGTTTTCGAATCACGTTGTTTAGCCTACCTCAGACCGTGTCACACTGAAAATCACTTGTTTTTCATCATTTTTTACATTCAGTTAGGTACAGAATCAGAAAAGGGTGACAGGTGAAAGAACAGTGTGTATTTACTTTTTAAAAAGAACGTAAGTATCTCATGAAAAGACCTTTTGAATTTCATATATTTTGTCTGATAATGGAATCTTAAAAAAGAGAGAGAGATGGAGCAAATCTCATATGCTTTGTGTAAGATAAAATGGATGTGCTTACACATTCATATTTACCAACAATATATATGAAGACATAAGAAGAAATAAAAGCAAGCAAAGTGATGTGTCAGTGGTGATACTGAGCATCCATTGAGAAAACTCATCTCTTCTTTAAGCACAGACCCAGAATCAGTCTCTAGTATCACAGTACAGCTGAAAGCAAATAATATAATCTTGCTTTCTGGGTCAGTTCTTAAGAGTATGAGGTGCTGGAACACAAACTTAACCAAAAGTAAATGCTAACGACTATAACAGCAAACTACAAGCACTAAACTACATGCTGTAAACTAGGCTAATGTGCTAGCAATGTCTTTCTGCGGTCAAGGAGGAGAGCTGGCTCACTTCCCTAACTGAGATAATCTCTTCCTGTATCGGACACCTTGGCCTCCATCTTGGAGCAGGATGCTTTTATCCCCCTAAACAGGTATTTGTGGTGTGTAGTGTCATAGCGTGTCAGCACAGTTGAGAGATTTGGCTAATTTAGTATATTTATGGTGGTGTTATAGGCAGCTCCCTTACCTGTTCCCCATCCTTCTGCACGGGAACTCCATCTGCTGCTGGAGAGAGAAGGAGATGAAAAGAGTAAATTATAGCAGGGTGCTTTGAGACTCAAATAGGAATGTATTATTAGGGCATGTGTTTTGTGATTTGAAGAGTAGGTGGCTATGAAATAAAATATATATATATATTTCAAGGATGTTACGAGATCAAGGAGCAATTTCTTACAGAAAAAACTATTTTTTGATGTTTTGCTATTACATTAATGCAGTCTACAGTACATCTACTGCCTAAACGTTTAGTTGTCACCATTATGGTAATTAGTGTTGGCTGAGAACTTGGACCTTGTTCACTTGCAATTAATTTTCTCTTAGCCGGTATAATACTGTTACTGAACATAATTTGTTGCACTGTGTCACAAGGAGAAACTAAACTATAGTAGAATAGTACATATAGTGATAGTACAGAAATGACATAATCTTTTATAAACAGTTACCACAGGAGGGCTGTTTGGAGTTTAATTGTGGAGATATCGCTGGTGAGCTTTTAGTATGAGTTGTCGTTGTCATAATTTAATATGTGCTTGTCTCAAAAACAAAAACAAACAGGCGGTACAGTGAAACCCATTAAATTGAAGACAGATAAAAAACACAAAAACTGATGTTCCAAACGGAAAAGTGACTGTTTAACCATTAATGTTACTACATATTTAGCTTAGAAAATAATGCATAAAATAAGCTTATGTAAGAAAAACAAAATCAAAAACAGAGAGCTCTCATTAAGACAGGAAGTAACAACAAAAACAGACACAACTTCAGAAATTATTTCACATTAGACAAAGGCAAAGCTAAATTTAACTTTTATTATAATGGGCTGTTAAAAGATTTTTTTTAATTATAATTAGCTGTTTAATGATTGATCAAGTTCTATGTTATTTGTTAATAAATAATGCATTACATTGTCAGATATAATATTAAATGGTTATAATATCCACAGAGATTGAACAATAAAAATTTAATAGAGATGCTTGTATCAGTATTGACATAAATATCAGCAGTACTGGCTTTGATATTACTTTGTAAAAAGACTAAACAAATATTCTTTTTGTATATTGATTCTACATTAATTTAGGTATTTATTGATTGATTGATTGATTCAACAATTCTTTCTGGTTCTCGAATCTGATTGGCTGAGAGGAGTGTGATATTCTAGTGATAACAGAGCTCTAACCATCACTCCGCTTGCGGTATTTCTCAGAGTGAATCTCATAGCGGACGCCCAAATCTACTATAATTTTATAAATAATACTTTTTTTATGTCATGGACATAAGAGTTTAGTTGTAAGATTAAATATTAAAATACAATTTGCTTCAATGTTTTCGGAGGTGTGAGCTCCAGGGCGTCAGCGACAACAAGAGACTGTTTTTATGAAGACTTTTATACTGAAAGAGACTGAAACAGGGTTGTAAACAAGGAAGTTATTTTTACGTTCAACAACACCTTGTAAGACAGGAACAGATGAAAGGATAGTACGACAAAGATAGCGCTTTCCTCAGCAGATGTTCAAACTAGTGTTTTATTGTGAATATGAGATTGAGCTGAAGAATGAATGCTGGATCAGATGCAGGTAATCACACTCGCTTAGTCCATCTCTCTTTTAATACAGTAATACAGTAGTGCGATATGGCTGTATATCGGCACGCTGTGATTACCTATATACAGCCATATCACACTGCTACTTGTGCTCATATATAGATCAACATATTAAACTTATTACAATTAATTTGTATGTACATAGTAATTTCCTGCTACTGTTCACTGTGAAGTCGCATTTTGTTATTAACTAGAGAGAAACAATGAGAGCAAATGGTTAGGGCAGTCAACAACAGAAAATGACTGGGCATTGAAAGGCGTAATTGAATCAGATCCCAACACCTTTCACCTGCCTACATACATGCTGTTCTCTCATTATAATCACAGCTTGACCTACTGATAAAACACTTCAACAATAGAGAAAGAGAGAGAGGCAGAGTACATGTGGAGGTGGCAACGCAGAGTTAACCAGGAATCCAAGTAAACAATGCAGAGAGTAAGAAACTCATTTTTCTTTCCCCCAACCACTGCAGCGTAACATTGTTATAGAGTTCATTAGTTCTCATGCGCTGACCCACTTCATAAGTGCCCTAATAACATAATTAAATAATTACGCAGTCCATCACCTAAAAAATGATGAGCCAAAACAGATACGGTGGAAAACAGGTCACCTGTATTTGGGCCTCTCACAGAATGATTAACGAATTCTATCCTTTTATTTATTTATTTTGCTCCTTCCTTACACAGTCTAATCCTGATTCCACGAAAACTTAATTACAGAAGGCCCTGTGCTAATTAAGCCTAAACACAGCTCTGGTCTCAGGGTGATTTCTCACATTATTAAATGAGTTATATTCTTTCATAATCAGCCATGACATGGCTGGGGTCTGTAACCTTACACTCTGCTAATTATGTTGGGATATTTAGAAAGGTTTTTGGTTTCGGTGACCTTTCCTTTGCTTTTCAAAGATGGTGTAATGCTTGTAAATTCACTTGTTGCACTATATTGTAATGAATTAAATAATGTGGATAAGTGATTGAAAATAAGAGCTGTTAAACTCAACTCAATGCAAATCATTTAAAAAACTGAGATCCATGTCTGTTAGGCCTTGTAAGACTACTGGCCGTTTTAAAAAAGTGATGAGCCATTCAATATGTTTCAATATGGGTGCCGTCAGAATGAGGGTTTAAACAAATAATAAACACAACTTCACACGGCGCTAATCCATCAATTAAAGTCTGATGAAGCGAAAAGGTGCATGTTTGTAAGAAACAAATTCATATGACATTTTTAACTTTTGAAACATTAATATCATCTTGTCTGAATCTGGAGAGAAATATGCACAGATCAAGCACCGTTTAAAACAGAAAACAGTTCAAAAACATTCTTAACAAACATCTCTGTGGATTTTGATGTGAGAAGACAACAGGGGATGAACTTTTCTACTGGAGGAAGTGTTAATATGAATCATGGACTGGTATCTAGGCCAGAATTGGTGGCTTAAAGTTAAACCATTTCTTACAAACATGCAACTTTTCACAAGACATTCATTGATTGAATGGAATTGTGACAATTACTTTTGATGCTTTTATCGGTTGTTTGAGCTTTCATTCTCACAAGCAAGTGATGTAATGCTAAATTTCTTGAAATCTGTTCCGAAGAAGAAAAAAACTCATCTACGTCTTGGATGGCCTGAGGGTGAATACGTTTTCAGCAGTTCTTTATTTTGTTTCATTTGTGTGTGAAGGTCTCATGCATTAATGGAATAATTATTGCAACTCATAATATGCCTGATGTGTGTGTTATACAATGAGGATGCAGAAACAGAAAGCAGTGTAGTTAGATATTTGAGAGGGAAACTCTAGTTGATCTCTCTGTCTGGATGACAGAGTGGCTCTGTGGTCTCTGGAGTGATGGCTAACGTTGTGACACACTGACCTACTGATACACTAACACCAGCCATTTTATTCTGTCCCTTTAGAGATTACTCACTGTCTTTGTCAAGATCAGGAGCCAGACATTATGCAGATACAGCTGTGTCTGTCTGGCCTGATTAAAGTCATGTTTTAAATGAAAAATTGGTGGATATTAAGCATATACACGCTTGTGTTTACTATGTGGATATGCAGACTTTACAGTGGGATTTTGGAGGTGTGAGTCTAAAACCTGGTAGCGATTCTGGTGACCTAGGCAAGATATGATGTGACATGACATTTATTTTGTGACTGGAATGAAACTGAGCTGCAAAATGTGGTGGCACACACATCTAAAAGAGGAGTATGGAGGATCTGTGCACACATAATGCTGAAAATAATGTACTTTGAATGTTTTCCTTTTTTTTTTTTGAGAAGCACAATCACTAAATTATGGAAGTTTTCGCCACTGAGAAGTCACTGAGTCAGAATTGTGAGATATAATTCTTTGCGAGATATAAACTCACGATTCTGACATTCTCAGAATTGCGAGACATAAACTCAGAATTGAGGAAAGAAAATTCAGAATTGCGTGATATAAAGTCTTTGTGAGATATAAACTCACAATTCTGACTTTTATTTTCAGAATTGCAGGATATAAACTCACAATTGCAAGAATTAAAGCCAGAATTGTGAAATTAAAACTTTTTCTCACAGACTTTTTTCATTGCAAGTGCAAGTTTGTATCTAGCAATTCTGACTTTTTTCTTGCAGTTCTGACTTTTTTTTTTTTTTTTCAGAATTGTGGGATATAAACTCGCAGTTGTGAGTTATAAAGTACAATTTTGAGGGGGGAAAAGACTAATTGCAAATATCTCACAGTTTGTCTCCCAGTTTTAACTTTATAACTCGCATTTTGCATGTTTATATTACGCAATTCTAACCTTGTTTCTCAAAATTGTGAGTTTATATCATGCAATTCTGATATTCAAATATTCAAATATAGCCACAATTGTGAGAGATAAAGTCACGTTGTGAGATATAGTTACTAGAGTAAAAGTTCCAATAATGAAATACAAATTCACAACTGAGATATAAAATCATGCCAAGTTTTCCTAGTCGCATTTCCTAGAAACAAAGCCATAATTATGGTCGATAAAGTCACAGTTATTAGAAATACTAATAAAATTTTAAGATGTAATTAGGCCTGTAGCTATCGATTATTTTAGTAATCGAGTATTCTACCGATTATTCCATCAAGTAATCGGATTTTTCTTTATTAAAGAGCAATACTAAATATACAAGAGAAAATAAGATAGGTCTTTTAAAATAAACAACTAATTTGTTTTCTTTTTAGGAAAATTAAAATAATATTTTGTTATTTTAAACAAAACATTGAATGCTGATATTTACATGTATTTTTAAAATGAAGATACTTTAAATGTGAAATCAAAACCGCCAGTAGGTGTCAGCAAGTCACTTTAAGTAAGTGAGTCATTGCGATTGAACTGAATCATTTAACGGGTGATTCATTCAAGAACGAAACACCATCATGTTGCTCAAAGACGCAAAACAGTGCAGTGTCTGTGTTTTGAATGGTTATTTGTTGGCAAAACAGGCAAAAACAGGCAATATGCTGTCTAAAATGTAAGTCTCTTAATTTTAACTTCTTGTTTATTGATGAACTGTTGCATAAAATCAGTATCACACTTGTAATCATGCTGAGGCACTCTTCGTTTGATATTGACTAACTTTCTAGCTTTCTGTGTGTCACAGAGAGAGAATGAGACAATCAACATAAATGGCACTTAGTCTTTCACAAACCATAGCTAACTTAGGTATATTATAACTAACCACCATTAATTTACGGTCTTAAATATGTCCAGCGTTTATCGGTTTGTGCATCAGTAATAATGGGGAATAGTGGGGAAACACAGTGTTCCGTATGTAGTTACAGTAAATGGACTAAACTAAGCCGTATAATTTGCCTCGATGATTTTTTGTATTCAAGTTACTCGAGGAATCGTTTCAGCCCTAGATGTAATGTAACATTACAAGATAAAAAGTCGCAATAATAAATGGTAAATTCACAGTTGAGAGATATTAAGTCACATATTTTGACATAAATTTGCAATTCTTAGAAACAAAGTTGATATTGCAAAATATACTCACATTTGGTTATATACAAAGTCACAATTACGATAAATAAAATATCAATTACAAAAATAATGACAAAATTGTGAGATATAAAATCTAAATGCTACAAAAGATATAAAGATGTGAAGTTGATATAAAGATTAAAAAGATATAAAGTCGCAATAATGAAGAACAAATTCACAGTTGTGAAAAAGTAAGGTTGTGACATATAAAAGTGCAATTTCTAATAACAAAGTTGCAAAAATGTAACAAAATTAAGTCATCTTGTCAAATAAATAACACACTGAGAGATATGACGTCACAATTACGATAAATAAAGTCCCAGTTTAATTTAAAATTTAATTTATGTGCAAAATTGAAATATCGCATAAAACATTCACGAAT
>JAHKKF010524732.1:0-11844 GCA_019740295.1 Labeo calbasu | reverse complement strand
AACCGTGTTTCTGCCATTCATACATACAGAGCCAAGCGGAACATGCAGGATTTATATCTAAACCGTCTTTTTGCGTTTTAATATTCGCAGACATTAGTCCATATCGCAATTTGAATTAAGTGACAGCCCCAATGGTGGTCGTACTGTTCACAGTTCACTCTAAGGTAAAACGCCAATGTCAGTCAGCTATCGTGGGAGGGGCCTGCGCAGAACTACGTCATTCTGCCAAAAGTCTTAGAACTTTAAAACAACATGTAAAAGTGAATTTTGCATCCAAAAATTGTTCTTCATAATAAGTAGAAAATTCTGATCAATTCAATGTCAAAATATTCACAAAAAAACTTACTGACACCAAACTTTTAAACAGTGGTGTACATTTTTAAAATAACCCTTCCTCATGTGTAAGCTTAAAAATCTGAACCAAATGTCCTTTTGTGCTAAATTTCTGTTGCTTTTTACAAGCCTGTGACACTTTGACAGAGCTTACTTATATTTCAGCATGCCTCTTTTGACACCTCTTGAGCATACAGTGCACAGCAAAATAGGAAACTCTTACAATGAGGCGACAAGAGGTTAGAAACACAGCTATCAAGCTGCCACAAAACCTGCATTTTTATCGCAGTCGTACTATCAGGGGAGTCATCAGCCCTCCTATGCCGCTGACCGTACCCCGTGACCTAGTTTACACACTGCTCGTCATTGGTAAATTCAGGTAGAGCAGACGACGCACAAACCCCCAGCGCTCCACACACCAGGGGCCTGGAAGTGCCGAGCGCTGTCGCAAAGCCCCTCGGGAAATTTAGCTGTGAATTGACAGACCTGTTCGGTGGGGAGTGCCGCCATTGTGAGGCGACATGAGATGTTCTGTAACGCGCTTATTATACCTAGCTCTTTATTTGCCCTACTTTTTTACCTCTGGTCTTTATACTTTTCTCTGCTGTCTCGCTGTCTCCGCCACACTTATCTTTCCATACCATGGAAGCCGTTCTCGCCATGCGTGGTGCTACTATCTTTCCATGCCATCGTTTCACAGTTGTCATGGAAACATAAAAAATTCTTGGCGCAAAAGGTTTCAGGGTCATGATGGAAACGAGATCCTGTTTTTCCCTTTCTTTTTCTTCAGTGTGCAATTTTGAATGATTTCGGAACATATTGATTAGCCCTAACTCATGAGCCTAATGATTTTGTTTTGTTACCTGCTCACATATTTCCTTGCAAATGCCCATCTGGTTTACAAAACAAATTATAGATGAATAGCTTGATAGCATATCAAGGTCAATTATATTAAAATTAAGCCATAAAATTCTGTGGGGCCATTTCATATTGATGCTTTTACCTTCAAACAGATTTGCAATACACTCCCTTTTATGAATGTACAAAGCAGCAGTTGTTATACTTTAAATTCTGTCCTACTACTGCTAAAAAAAGCTTCATAACATTAAATAAAAATATCATCTTTCCATCTCTATGGCAAATGTCAGCATCTTATTGAAATCACAAATCAAAAAGCAGCCAAATATAGCTCTGTTTCTAATCTTCTGTGAAAGAGATACAATTTTATTTATTTATATTAAAAAAAAAAAATAGATAATTAGTTATTTAGATAACATTATAGTATTAATATTTGGAATTCGCTTTTAATTTTATATGTTCAGTTTTTAGTTTAATTTTAGTGTTTTACTAATTTTGTATGTGCTTTTGTCATTTTTATCTTTTTTTTTTAATATTTATTTTATTTTGTTTTATTTCAGTTTTGGTTTTGGTAGATTTACTTTTAGCTCCTTGTGTTCTTTTTTCCCCCCAATAAATGTAACAATTTTAATAGTTTTAGTAAAAGGGTTAGTTCGCCCAAAAATTCTGTCATTAATTACTCACCCTCATGTCGTTCTAAACCTGTAAGACCTTCATTCATCTTCAGAACACCAATTAATTTATTTTTGATGAAATCCGAGAGCTTTCTGACCCTGCATAGACAGCAGAGGTACTACCACATTCAAGGCCTAGAAAAATAATAAGGACATGGATAAAATAGTCCATGTGACATCAGTGGTTTAACGTTAATGTTATCTTAGCACCCCCCTTCTGGTGTAAATGCTAGCATTTCTGGATAAATGTTTTTTCTTCATTTTTAGACCTGACCTGCATGAAGAAGGCATGTGACCTTTGGTGATCTCTGATCCGTGTTTGTTTGTTTACATGTGCATTCCTTTGACCATGATTGAGTATGTGTTGGAGTGACGGTCACCTTTCATCGGTTCCCAAATGAGTGTTCATTCACACAGTCAGTGAAAGCGACATTGATTATTGAAAGTATAGGTTGACATTGATGAGCTCGGTCTATATCAGACCGTCTGTGCTTTGTTGTGTCCAGTAGGCAAGTGTGCATTCAGTGTTCAGCCTCATTATGTTTTTGCACATCATTAATATTTTGGCCTTTTCATCAGAATCTTTTTGAATGGCATTTGATCTCCATAGTGGCTGTCTGTGTTTCCAGTGTTTTCTGAAAGGAGAAAAGTATTCAGCTGTTCTAAAGGAGTTAGAAAGATCATTCCACCATTAAGGTACGCTTTTGTGTTTAGGTACCATGAACTCATGAACAGATTTCTGAAGGGAATGCAGATTTTTATTTCCTTATTATCTTATTAGAAAGAGGTGAAGACTTGAAAGAAACTAATTTTTAGATGTGGCCCTTTAAAAGATTAATTCACTTCAGAATTAAAATTTCTTGATGATTTACTCACCCCCATGTCATCCAAGATGTTCATGTCTTTCTTTCTTCAGTCGAAAAGAAATTAAGGTTTTTGAGGACAACATTTCAGGATTTTTCTCCGTATTGTGGACGTCAGTGGGGATCAATGGGTTGAAGGTCCAAATTGCAGTTTCAGTGCAGCTTCCAAGGGCTCTACACAATCACAGCCGAGGAATAAGGGTCTTGTCTATCGAATCGATCTGTCATTTTGTAAAAAAAATAAAGATTTATATACTTTTTAACCACAAATGCTCGTCTTGCACTAGCTCTGCATCATTTAAATATTACATAGTCACGTTGGAAAGGTCGCGGTGGTAGGTGGAAGTACCACTGTAGTGTTTACAAAGCAAAAGTGCAAAGAAAGTCAAATGCTCTTTGCAAAAAAAGGTAAAACAACAATGTTGGACAATGGGTTTTTTTTCCCTACCCTACCTTTTTGAATCGGGGTACACAGACGAAAATCTAAGCACACGCGACCTTTCCAATGTCACGGATGCGCATTACAGAGCTAGTGCAAGATGAGCATTTGTGGTTAAAAGTATATACATTTTTATTTTTTTTTAGAAAATGACAGATAAGACCCTTATTCCTCAGCTGGAATCGTGTAGAGCACTTTGAAGCTGCATTAAAACTGCAATTTGGACCCAACCCATTGATTGTAAGCCACAATATGGAGAAATATCCTGGAATGTTTTCCTCAAAAACCTGAAATTCTTTTCGACTGAAGAAAGAAAGACATGAACATCTTGGATGAAATGGGGTGAGTAAATTATCAGGAAATTTTAATTCAGACATGAACTAATCCTTTAAAATGTTGAGACTGGATCAAATATTTGTTTTTAATTAAGTGGGCGGAGCTCTGTAGGTAACCAATCAGAATTGAATACTTATTTCTCACACTCTAACTCTGTCTGAGTTTATTTATCTTTTGTCTAGAGTAATATTTAGAGGCAGTTTCCCCTAACCGTGTGTGTGGAGACCCTTAAGTATGTCCCTTTGTGCCCTTTGAGGAGCGTTGCTTTATAAAAGCCAGATGAGACCAAATGAGGCCATGTGTCCCTCAGAATGGTCGTTTGTAGCGTAAGCTGAACACATCGGGTGCCTTTTGATTATACAGACCTGGAGCAGTGCAATAAATAATGCAAAGGCCTTCGAGAACGTCCGACAGTGACCACGCACACACTCATTCGTAAGAGAGCGGGAGGAGAGGAAACTACACCTTCTGCATATACATATACCATTGCAAACAAATGTGAGCTCTCTCTTACATGCGGACACACACTCCGTACTTGTTGCCCTTGGAGATGCTGTGGTCGGAAAGTGGATCCGCAGGCCCTCGTCTGCTGGCCAGGCAGGTAACAGGAGCCTGTGTGTCTCTGAATATTTCAGAGAGAGAAGTAGCAGCAGATAGAATTAGCAAATCAGCCATCCCATCCTTCTGTCAGGGTCCAGCGTTGAATTACAAGGGCCCGACACCCATAACACATGGCGGCTATTTGGCTTAAACAGAACAGAGCCTTTGTGGTGATAATACTAAAAGAAAAGAAGAGTGGAATAACACAAACACACATTTAGCCAATTAGCCAAGGTCTGTTTAGTGGTCTGATACGCTCTTAACAATGCCTGACTGGAACAGAAGGGTTGTTTGTGTTCTTAAGTTGAATTAATGATATTTCAAGGTTGCAAGCTGCTTACAGAGGTTCTGACATGAAACATATTCCAAAAGGTAGCCCAAATAAACTGTCTTCTAAGAAAATGCTTTTAAAATATAGTAACAAAAGTAATATTTAGAAATATTTTCAGCAGCCATTACTCTAGTTTTCAGTGTCACGGTCAGTGCTGGAAAGGTTACTTTGGAAATGTTGTAGGTTACAGATTAACCTATTTAAAATGTAATAAGTAGTATAACTATTTCAGTTAGTTTACAGTAATGTAACAGATTATATTTGATTACTTTTGATTACTTTTCTAAATTTTTAACAAATGTTTTCAACTGTTAATCATTTTCAGATTTAAACCAGTAGTACTCAACACTAATTACTCTCAGACTTTCAAAATCTTTACCTCTTGAATTAAGATTATAATAATTCCATTTTAAGGCACAGCCACCACAAAATCAGACTTTAGTACCTCTGTTTACTCTGAGATCGCTTTAAGGTTAAAAAAAGATTTAAAATCATAACAAGAAATAGTAAATATTAATACAAGCAGTATTCAGGTGTAACTTTGTAGTCGTTAACATTTTCATTAGTAACTGTAATTTAATTACACATTATTCACAGTAACTGTAACCAATTACAGTTACATTTATTTTGTAATTAAATTATGTAACTCTGTTACACTCCACATGATCCTTCAGAAATCATTCTTATATGCTGATTTCTTATTATCAGTGTTAAAAACAGTGTTGGGGGTAGCACAATTACAAGTAACATGAGTTAATCAGATTACTGTTTTTCAAGTCACTAGTAAAGTAACACATACTTTTAAATTTACAAGAAAGAGTTTTCTTTTTTTTTTTTTTTTTGAAATATGTAATGTTACTTTTTTCCCCTATTTATTCACTGATATCTCTTCTGTCCTGTGTTGAGAGAAATCCGGAGTAAGTGCAGACGCACTTCCTTCAGCCTGAAACTTAATAATGTCACTGTTGGTGTGAAAGGTCCTTTTACAGGTGCCAAAAATATTACTTTTAGGGTTTTTTGTTATTAAAAAAAAACAAGCAAGCTCAGCTGAGGAGGGAAAAAAGTAACTCAAAAGTAACTTAATGCATTACTTTCCATAAAAAGTAACTAAGTAATGCAGTTAGTTACTTTTTTATGGAGTAACGCAATGTTGTAATGCATTACTTTTAAAAGTCACTTTCCCCACACTGGTTAAAACCAGTGCTGCTTAATATTTTTGTGGAAACCATGATGCATTTTTTCTTGGGATTCTTTGATCAACAGGAAAATGAGAAGCATTTATTTAAAATTTAAAAAGCAACATTTTAGTGCATCCTTAAATAAAATAATTCTTTTTTTAAAAAATCATTAAAAAATTTGTAAATGGGATTTAATGAGTGTTGGGGTTGCACACTTATGTAGGCAGCGATGGTTCACTATTCTCAGGGACTTACATTTTTGTTCTCTTCAGAAAAAAAAGACTACAATAGCTGGGTTTCTATCCAAAGTTGCGAATTTAACTTGTGCACAAAATTAGAATATCACATAAAACATTTGTGCATAAGCACCATTTTCATTTAACGAGTCAAAGAGAACAACATTGTCACTTCCTGATAAACTAGCATTAAATATAACTAGAAAAGAAAAGTAGGAGAAACCGTTGAATATAATAATTCCGATGTAGAATAAATAACTTGTGCCTCAGAGCTAGCAGATGAAACACAATAAATGCAGTCATTGCTTTCAGAGGTGGATGACCGTGGATGTTTCCATCTCTAATCATTTGCATTAACCCTTTTTCGCAGAAGTCAAAAACCACCTAAAGCAAGTGGAACATCTTTTTTTTTTCCAAAATTTGGCATTTCCATCACTCGTTTCTGATGCGATACTTCAAAATGCACATAAAAAACTGTAATGGAAACAGAGCTAATAAACACATTTACTAACCAAATTCTTCACCAAAGAAGTCATGTGACTTTCCATCAAGTCTTGTAACTCACTTCACTCAAAAAAGCTCAGAAAACACACGTCTCTGGTCCTGATTGGCCCAAATTATTGGCTAACACCACCTACCAGAACTGTCTGCCAAATTCTCACTCCAGGTATCTGCTACCTATCGCTAGAAAAATTTTTTTTGACTAAATGTTTGCATGTTTTGCATGCTCTAATGTGTCTAAAGTATTTTAAATACAAGACCCACAGTGAATTCCCTAGTGGCTACTGCTTCCATTTCTATTTCTAATTTACTGTGATTTCCCTGAAAGAGATGTTTTTGTTCTCTTGAATACATGAGATGAAGGTGCTTTTATTTGCAAATTGTTTTTGTGATCCTTTTTTCACACAAATTAAATGTGCAACCTGGATGGAAATGGCTACTGCTACTGTATCCCAATCCCATCTATTCCACTTGAGTGCATGTAGAGCTTTGTAAGTTTTATCCTTATTAACCCAAATGTGTGTCTGTCGAGGTATTAGGGCCAGTGGAGGTGGCAATAGGACAGGGTTGATCATCTTACTGTGGGTGGTTTTAGGGTCACACACAGATCAACAGCTGCCATGAGGGTCACAGTGGCCAGGGTTTGAGGTCATCGGGGGAAAAGAGATGAACAAGAGGCCATTAGGCTGATTAAACCCTGACCTCTTAGCCCTCCCCTGACCTCACAAACAGTCACGGAGACAGAGACCCCCACTGTCACTGTTGTGGACCTCAATAAAAGGACAAGGACATTATTACACACAAAGACACTTAGATTAGACAGGACATGACCTCAAATGAAAGGGCATGAAGGAAATGCTGTAAACTCTAAGATCCTCTAAACAGGTTGTGACTTTTTTGATTCATCACAGTGAATTGAATCTTCTGAATCGGTTCACCAAGATTTGTTTAGTGATTCTTTTTGCACACAGTTCACTCATCTAATTTATTGGTGGCTGAAACAAGTCTTTTTATTTTACAAATGTGTCTACTAATGGACTTGAAAGAGCATTTTAGCATCATTAGCATTCTCACAACAAAGCAGATCTGTAATTTCCTCCCTCCATTAACTGCTGGCATGACATTTATTATGCAATGTGAAACAAGAAACTAATATTAGCTTATATATTAGCTGTTTCAATTATGTCCTTTCGTCATTTTAATTGTGCAGGTCATCAGTCAGTTTTACATATTCATAATTCTTCTGCCTCCTTTCTCTCCTCGTAGTGAACAAGATTGACTCACACAGGGACCTGAATGAACAACACACCCCCTCCCGTTCAGTCAGCAGTGAGTCTTTATTCACGAAAAGGATGATTGATTCATTCAGTTTGTTCACAAATGAGATGTCATAGTTATTGTGTTCACCAAAAATTAATGCAGTCTTCAGTGTCGCGTGATCCTTCCAAAAACATCTTATCATCAATCAAGGCTTGTGCTGCTTAATATTTTATGGAAATTTGTGATTCATTTTATTAATTTATTAAATAAGAACAGCATTTATTTGAAATAGAAGCGTAACAAATGTCTTTGCTGTCACTTTTGATCAATTTCAAGAAAATAAGTGTTAATTTAAAAAGGCACATATTTGTTTTCTGGATTCAAGTAGGAATTTTCCCTGAATGTGAGTTTACCTCAACTGGTAACTATGCTATTGAGATGTTCGTTAGTCCTCGTCTCGTAAATATGATCATTCCAACGTCATTTGAGGGTTGTGTAAGACCTCAGATGGTAGAGGTGGAAAATTGAAACTGAACACACTCATAAAGAAAGGAAGCTGTACCTGAAATGGAAGATTAAAGTGAGGCTAAAATATAAGGAACAGAGGAAGGAGATTGAAAGATTTTGGCAGGGAGGAAGGTTGTCGTGCCAAATGTATCATTTATTTTATCCGCCATCCTTCCGTCTAAGCTCTGCGCCACTTCTCCACCACTTAAGGCATTGATTCTGTTCCTTTCCCAAATTTACAGCCTGACGCTGTACTCTGCACATTCAGACGTCATATTGATGAGAAGCTGCAGAATCATCACACCCAGATCGAAGCTAAGAGAGACATCAAATGGAGCATTGACGCTTGTTGCCAGATCTCTTAGACCAGTGTTTGTATAAGCAGTGTTTAAATGAGCTGGCTTCTCGCAAGTGGAAGGTGATGTCATGTGTTTGAGTGGTGTCTGTGGTTTGAGTGTCTCTGTCGTATTGGTTTCTGTGATTTTGTCCTGAGAGGTTTTATTTGGAATGTCCTGTGTTTGTTGTCTGGAGTGTGTGTTTTGAAGTCTGTTTTTAGGTGCATGTTTTGTATGGTGGTTTGTCTTGTTGGCTGTCTATGGTGTGTATGTTTATCCTGTCTGATTTTTTGCTTTGGCCGCAGACACTCCTTTTTTTGTGGACAAATATGCAATCTTTGTCTGTATCCGTGGGATTTCTGGGAAATCGGAAAATACAACCTCTACTCAGTAGATTCAATACAAGATTCAGCTCAGTAAAAAAAAGATTTCAGTGGAGGCTTTCACATTAGAACATTTTTGTGCAAAGTGGTACTATGATATGAAAGAAGTTTAAAAGAACAAGTTAGCTTTGATAGAAAATAGTCGTGTTTCCTTTACATTTACATTACATTTGTTATGTTGCAGCCTTATGTTAAAATGCTTTAAATGACTTTTTCCCCACATCAATCTACACTCTATACACCATAATGAGAAAGCAAAAAACAGATTTGTGACAACTTATTATTTGGGAAATGTGTTAAAATTGTAAAACTGAAATAAATCCATTGCAGAAGTATTCAGCCGTACTTAGCCGAAGCACATTTACAGCCTCAAATCTTTTCTTCTCCTCACCTCTTCACCTCTCAAGCTCTATCAGCTTGGATGGAGGCTAGCAGACATTTTCAGGTTTCTCCATAAATGTTTGATTGGATCCAAGCCCAGGCTGTGGCTCGGCCACTCAAGGACATTCACAGAGTTGTCTATAGGCCACTCTTGCTGTGTGCTTAGGGTCATTGTCCTGTTGGTATGTGAACCTTCAAAACCTGAGTCTAAGGTTCTGAATGCTCTGGACTGGGTTTTAATTAAGGCTATCTCTATATTTTGCTGTGTTGAGCTTTCCTTCTACTCTGACGAGTCCCTTAGTCCCTGCTGCTGGAAAACAGCTCCACAGCATGAGGCTGCTACTACCATACTTTACTGTTGGTACTCTGCAGGTGATAAGCAGTGCCTGGTTTTCTTCAAACGTGATGCTTAGTATTGAGTTTCATCAGACCAGTCTGAGGGTCCTTTAGGTGGTTTTTTTTTTTCATGTGTCTTTACTTAGGAGAGGATTGAGTTTGGCCACACTGCCATAAAGACTGGATTGGTGGAGTGTTGCAATGATGTTTGTCCTTCTGTAAGTTTCTCCCATCTGCATATATGATCATGGAGCTCAACTGGAGTGACCATCAGCTTCTTGGTCGCCAGTCTAACCATGGCTGTTCTCCATCATTTGCTTAGTTTGGCTGGGAGGCCAGCTCCAGAAAGAGTCCTAGTTGTCCTAAACTTCTTCCATTATGTATAATGGAGGCTACATGCTTGTGTGAACCTTCAATGCAGCAGAATTTTTTTCTGAACTCTTCCACAGATCTTTGCATTGACACAATCTTGTCTCAGAGCTCTACAGGCAATTCTTTTGACTCTAAGGCTTGGTTTTTGCTATGATGTGTATTTTCAGCTGTTAGACCTTTTATTGAGAGGTGTGTGCCTTTCCAAATCATACTCATTCAAATTAATTTGCCACAGGTTAACTCCACTCAAAGTGTAGTAACACCTACAAGCGATGTGAATGCTTCTGAGCTAAATTTCAAGTGTCCTAGAAATGGGTATGAATACTTATGCAATAGATTATTTCTAAAAAATGTAGTTAAACCTCTAGGATAAATTAAAATCCCCACTAATGTGGAAGCTGATTTTCTAAACCCAAGTCTGCATGAAAGGGGGGTATATCCCTCATTAAAACTGTGGAACATTTGATGTCTAATAAGCCTTCCGATTTGGAGATAAACCAGTATTGATTATATATATTTTGTAGGACCAGCAGACATTCATCATTTCTAAATGAGTGGCAAGGGACTGCTGATGTCAACAGAGAATACACCATGTTCAATAGAAATACTGCTGATGGAAACAAAAAGGTACAGAACATCAATTTTTAATTGCTCCGCCAACATCTTAAATTGAAGCAAATCAAGCTAGTTGATAGTAGTTTATGATTTTTTTTTTTTAACAGTTGCATTAGGCATCATGAATTAACAATGAACATGTGGAGTGTTAGGGAAAGTTACTTTTAAAAGTAATGCATTACAATACGGCATTACTTCCTAAAAAGTAACTAATTGTGTTACTTGTTGAAAGTAATATGTTGCGTTACTTTTGTGTTATTTTTTTCTCATTTGAGCTGGGCTTACTCTTTATAACTATTTATATACATGTTCAACAGTATGTACAGAACATTGTAACCTGGAAAAAACATTAGTGTGTGGACTGTGTGCAGATGATTTTGTGTGTGTTGGGTGCGGTGAATGATATCAGTGTGGATCCAGCTGGTCTGTTTGCACCGTGTGCCCGAATAGAGGGGGGTGGCAGAGTTTTCCATGTGCCGCCACACACTGATGTAAGCGGCTATTGTGTCATAGACAAAGAGAAGGGCGATACAGTTGCTTCCTCTGGATCCATCCATCCATGTGCGTGTGTGCTGTACGTGTGATCTATAATTGTAATCTGAAGCTTGCACGCTTGTTAATGTCTGCTTTATGAATATGTGTCATCATATCTGTCACCACACGACCCGCACTTATTCTTTCATTCTCATTCTATCGCTTCTCTCCGCTTGCGTGTTTGCCATCTGTCCGGGGGCAGTTTTGTAACTGCCAGATGAGCATCCTTTTTGACTCCCCTCTCGTTCCCTCTTTTCCACCCCTCACCTCTTCTGTCCTCCAGCACTGGGGCTCGGACAATTGCGGGGCTTTGTTTGTGACACGTGTGTCACCAGGAGGTGTGCCTGCTCCAAAGCCCCTCTATTATACAAAGCCCACTCTGATGGAGCCCCCCTCCCGGTTTGCTAGGCCATTATCTCTTTGTGGAAGGGGGTCTCCCCTATTGTCCGATAGATTAACACAAATCCCTCCCATCTCTGCTGTTCCCCCACCACATGCTGGCCCAAAAGTGTTAAAACGCCCTGAAGCAGAAAACGAGGAGGCAATTTACACAGCCGGCCACTGCAATGGGTCAAAGAAGAGAGAGAAGAAAGACAATAAAAGATAAAGCTGGAGTAATAGGTAGGAGTTTGGATGGAAACTGCAATTTGAAGCGACACTTCACAAAAAAAATCCCCCGTTGCACCAGAGGCTCGAGGCAGGATGCTTGATGAGTGCAGTTTTCTTTCCTGTGTGTTTACTTTTGAAATAGAAAGTGTGGGTTTTATATATT
>JAHKKF010524729.1:3129-49236 GCA_019740295.1 Labeo calbasu | reverse complement strand
ACTATAAACTCGTTAGTCATCTAGAAATATGAACTATTTAAGAGGAGAATTTGCTAAACATATGCAGTGTATAACGATCATTATAATTTTTGCTGTTCTTAAACCTATTTTATTTATGTTTGAATTTCAAAAAACGAATTGGAGTAGAAATATAACTATGTGATTGTAAAGTTAGCATTGTAACTTTATGCTTATAAAAACTTAATTGAGAGTAATTTAGGTGTTTGTATACAAATCAGTTAATTTTAACTCCTAATATTAGAGGGTTTGCACTTGTTTTCACGCTCACGCTTTGGTCAGACCATATTGAAGAAACTCGGGTGTAAACAGACTAAAGTTAATGGGTGGTAAAGATACGTACGAGCAGTAATAATTAAGATATTAGCCTAATATTTCACCTACCTGACTGGAAATAATAAGAACAAAAACAGATGTTGTCAAGATTCTTGCCCTGGAAATCCTGGTTCAGTTTGGCCAACCGCAACCGCATTTTTTGCACTCTTCTCCTTGATTTGTTATGACTTTTGTCAGTCTATAGTACTCCAAATGTTTTTCCCGGTCCAACTGATTAGTACAGCCAAAAACATGACAATAATTGACCATTTTTAGCAGCAGTAATCAGCAAAATATGTGAGTTTCGTTCGCTTTATTGGCATTGTTTACATTCATTTGTTTACATACATTTACATTCAGACTCATATATATTTTACAGCATTAGTTGAGAGGTTTTTTTTTTCCTTAAGAAAATTTACAATGTACTGTACCTGATGTATGTTTAAAATAATCTATATTAAATTGAATCGCAAGCTTGTGAATAGAAATAGAAATTGAATCGCATCGTGAAATTTGTGACTCTGTACCACAAAAACAGTCATAAGTGTCAATGTTTTGAAATTGAGATTTACATCATCTGAAAGCTAAATGAATAAGATTTCCATGAATTTATGGTTTGTTAGGATGTGACAATATTTGGCTGAGGTACAACTATTTGAAAATGTGGAATCTGACGGTGCAAAATATCTAAATATTGAGAAAATTGCCTTTAAAGTTGTCCAAATGAAGTTCTTAGCAATGCATATTACTAGTCAAAAATTAAGTATGTTATATATATAATCAAATGTTTACGGTAGGAAATTTACAAAATATCTTCATGAAACATGATCTTTACTTAATATCCTAATGATTTTTGGCATAAAAGAAATTTAAACCCATGCAATGTATTTTTGGCTATTGCTACAAATATACTCGTGCTACTTATGACTGGTTTTGTGGTCCAGAGTCACATTTGTGTCCAGCCCTAATATTAGTAAATAGTAGGTAAAGCATCAAAAATAAATGACTGAGACATGGCAAAGTTTTAATGTGACCTTCATTTAAAAAAAATAAAAAAATCTGTTTAAATAAAATAAAACCCCAGGTGGTAAAAGTTCCCATAGTTGAAGAAAGTCCCAAACCTGTAGAAAGTTATATAAAAATGATTTTTGGAAAGGTCAGAATGACTTCGTGTCTAGTAGTATCTATCAAAACTGAGAAGAGAATAAGATCAAGACTGGCCTTTGAAAGAACAGATGAATGTGGGAGCAGGAATTGGGAGGAGGAGTGTGGGTGAGAGAAAGAGAGCTTCCCGATCCTTGTGGAAATGGTCTGTAATTGCTGTGTGGAGATGTGGGCCTGTAATTATTCAGGAGGAGGTGCGGGCGGCAGGTCACGGAGTCGGCCGAAAGAAACCTCCTCTGCTTTTGATTCCAGCGCTAATTTACCAGCGGTCGGTTAGATGCACGTAGGCATACAGAATGGGATTAACACGGAGTAATGCTACATTTATTTCCAACCTTTTTATTGCTTGACCGTAATGGAGAGAATGGCCCTCAAATTACTCTTTTCCTATAGGAACACGTTTTCATTATGTTGGGGTCACAGGGGTCAGTCCTGCTGTGACAAATGGGGCAAACTATATTAGAATTCTCTGAAGAGGTCAACTTTAACCTCGGGAACTCAAAGAGGACTCTCTTGTGAACAATCTGCTCTTGTTTTCTCCATGAGAGTGGAGGTTGCCTTTCTGTTTCTAAAGGTTGAGGGCAGTGTGAAGTGTGTAAACAAACTTGGGTGGAGCAGTTATACCTCCATGCTCACCTTTTTTGATATTACCGGATATCTCAAAGTACATTGCTGTTTAAAAGATTTTTAAAAGGATAGCTCACCCAAAAATGAAATTTCTGTTATTAATTACTCACCCTTGTTTTGTTCCAAACCGTAAGATTTCATTCATCCTCAGAACAAAACTTAAAATATTTTTGATGAAATTGACACATTCAAGACCTAGAAAGGTAGTAAGGGCATCGTTGAAATAGTCCATGTGACATCAGTGGGGATTTATGTGGTTAAATCTCTAGTCTGTTTTGCTGAAGGTATGCGGTGTATTGGAATAGAGTCGTTTAATGATCAGGGGACATTGAGTTCGCTTCTAATTAAGTTCTCAAAAATAAATCAATCAGCGTGTAACCTGCAGAGGAAGACACACTCGCAGATGTCTCCATGGAAACCGTCAGTGAGCTGCAGGAATATGAAGTGTTGTCACAGGGTCAGGAGGTTATGTGTTGAAAGCGCTGTCTAACAGCATCACCTCCGTTCTGAAGCATAGACACATCTGTCCGGCTCAGATGCCTGTGCCTCTCTCAGACCTGCTTCATTTAATTGAGCTAATTGAATTTAGATACACAGTTATCCAAGCCAATGGCACAGTATCGATCGCCCAGGCTGTTTGTTGTAGTCTGCCACAATAGACTTTCTTTCTTTTTGTCGTTACGTAATGTTACATTCACTGTATTAGTCATGCAGGATTTGTTCTTTGTCTTATTCCGACTCTAAATTCTGATTGGATGAGCCTGTTTGAAGAGGTTATAAGTTAGTATATAACAATAACAATAGCACTGTGACCATGGAGCAAGAGAAAACATGACGCCCCGACACAAACTAAGGAACAACTCACATACTCCAGTCTGAAATGCCACCAACAAAAGTGGAAAGTCTCAGTGGACTAAGTGTAAATCGGTATTGGGCTAAATATCATCGCTATTGAAGCACTGCTGGACTAGTCCACTTAGAGGATAGGAACTAATCATTCAGTGTTAATGTCAACCTTTTATGTTCTTCCCAACCTTAAAGGGTTACTCCACCCCAATATGAAAATTTTACCATTAATCACTTACCCTCATATCGTTCCAAACCTGTAAAAGCTTAGTTTGTCTTCAGAACACAATTTAAGATATTTTGGGTGAAAACTGGGAAGATTTTGACTGTCCTATTGACTGCCATGAAACACCACTGTCAAGACCCATAAAAGTATGAAAGACATTGTTAAAATAGTCCATCTGCCATCAGTGGTTCAATCTGAACTTTATGAAGCGACGAGAATACTTTTTGTATGCAAAGAAAGTAAAAATTTATTCAATAATATGTGTCCATTTTGGATAGTATCCCCCGCACGCAAACTGCGTACGCTGTTCTCTGTCAGCTGTGTCACCCGGATGCATTTTCTCTGTTTATTTACTCTTTGATTTTACTATCCAAAATGGAGACGAATTGTTGAGTAAAGTCATTCTTTTTACTTTCTTTGCAAACAAATGTATTCTCGTCGCTTGACAATGGTATTTACCTGGCAGTCAATGGGACAGTCAAAATCCTCCGGTTTTCATCCAAAATATCTTAAATTGTGTTCTGAAGATGAGTGAAGCTTTTATGGGGTTGGAACGACAAGGGGATGAGTGATTAAAAATTTTCATTTTGGGGTGGAGTAACCATTATTAAGAGTTTGGGTGTTTCTTTAACTATGGACACTTTGTTCATAGTTAAACTGTGAACTTTTAGGAAATAAACAACCTTAAAACACATTTTACGCACACTTTCTTAATTTATTAAAGTGGAAACAACAAATGCCATTTTTATAATTTTTTTTTTTTTTAGTTTTCTTATGTGATTTGTAAGTTTTAAGGATTTTTTTAATCTAATATTTATATTTTCTTTGCATAAAATGTAAATATAAACAAATTAACTTCAAAACTTAAATGAATATAAAATAAGTTAAAATACGGAAATTACTTACTAAAACTGAAATACAGTTATATTAAATAGATTTAAAAAAAAAAGTAAATTCAAAACATGTATAAATTTTACTTGCTGTGGCAATTGTTTAAATCGTTAAGCCACTCAAGGTTGTCTTTTATAGTGATTTCATCACATGCTTTGCATCGTGCCTAACAGCTCTTACCCGTGGTAAGAGGAAGGTCACCGTGGGTTGATACAGTCAGATGTTTAATTTGTGCTTAAAAAATCTTGTTTTTATGTCTATTCCAATTGCTCAGACAGTCAAGTGTTTGTTATACATTGAATATAATGCAGCATGAAGGTTTCTTGTCGTCTCATGTGGCTCTGAACACTGGCCTTGGCTTGACTCCAGCAGCTCGGTATGGTCAGACCACTGGTGCTTCTCATGAAGTGCATTCTGGGAATTCCTACACATAATAGGAGGATCTTTAAGGATCCTTCAGCCACTAAAAACTAGTGATAGCACGTTTCTTATGAAAGTTCAAGCCTTGTTTGAGCCTAGTTTGTGGTTGTTCTTTAACTAGTGATAAGTGATTAATGCATTGCATGCACTCGTTTGGTTTCTTCTTCACTCATTAAGTAGGCTGATGTACATTTTTTAGCTCTGTCAAATATCTCCACTGGGCCTTTTTAAAGGGCAACTTGCAGATAAATGTGCTTGTGTTATCAGAGTTATCTCAACTGGTAGGTCACGACCCAAAAAATCGGTCACGGGTCTATTCTGATGCAGTATTTTGTCACAGACACAAGTATTTGGCCCAGTGTCTTGTAAGTCTTACTTCTGCTGTTGTTTGTGCATTTAAAAATTAAAAGTATGATTCTTAAAGTTCATGTGGTCATATGTGTACTTGGGTTGAAATGTATATCAGATGCTCTATTCCCTAAATACCAAATGTAACACTAATGTATTTCTTATATTTGTCATAACATCACTGCATTATATTCTATAGGTTTAATGCATTTGAAAATTAAAATCAGAACTGAAAACAAACATTGGATTTAAAAAAAAAAGATTCTATCAGAGCATTTATTATGATAATATCTTTGATCATTTACATCTATCTTTGCATTTGATTTGATAGGAACTGTTACTTATTATTTACCAACACACCAACTGAGAATTTATTGCAATTATATTCATATATCTGACATATGACATGACAGTGATCTTTTATGTAAAGTCTTTAGAGCTATAGGCTATAATATTTTGCTTTTAGATAAATCGCTCTAAGGGGTTTGACCAACCAGTTGGACAGAGGTTATTTATATGTAAACATCATCCAAGCACCCAATTTCTAATGTACATTTGATTAACATTGCCAAATATTATTAAACTGGAAATAAATTAAAGATCCGTCTTTGATTGTACATACATAAAAGAAATAAAGTAGTAAAACAAAATACAATAACCAGTCTATGTTAAAACAAAAAATACAACAATAAAAAAATCAAGGAAAGGCCCTAAAAAAAATCTGTTTTTTTTTAAAGCGCATAATGACAACTATTTAATCCAGTTTAACAACGTTTAATCCAGGTGCGAAAAGAATTAATATCTAGCGCATGAGCACAGAGAGATTTTCAAGTGCACAGGACACAGTTTGAGTGCGCACATGCACACTTTGAGAGAGAGAAAAAACACGTTTTAAGTGCACACACTCTCTCTGGGCGAGAGAAATCCATGTGCAAGCGGAGAGATTAGCGCTACAATAATGCACTCTCGACATTTGTCGTTAAAATAACGCCATATTAAACTACCTGTATCAATTGAATAACACAGGTTCCGTATGTATGGCTTTTCTGATGCGGTAAACTTGCTCAGTAGCTCACCTGGTACAGTGTTACGCTTGCAATGCAAAGCACTCAGGTACAATAAAAGAGCTTAAAAACTTGTAAAAGCAAGTTAAAATAGTATGGTTGTTTCATAAAACAAACTCAGTGGACATTTTAACTTGGGAGTGTCATGAAACGTGCAAGAAGCAGCTTAATAACATTTTGCAGAAATGTTCAATGAGCGTAGTTTGCAATTGAAAATATGCCAGCCTACGATAAAAAACTGCACTTGTTAAGTGATTTTTTTGGGTTATTAATAATTTAAAAAATAGTTGGGACTGTGCAGTTTATTGTAATATGAATGTTCGCTTGATTTCCAATATGAAATCTTGTTTTGTGAAGTAAATCCAGTTGGGAACCACATTGGCAGGCTTGTGTTTAGGAGGATTCATTGTCGTTGAGCCTGAATTAGGGATGAAAACTGAGATGAGATTTGTACTACATATTGAAAATAAGCCTGCATGCAGATTGCCCAGAAACACAGAGGGAGAGGGAAATAGATGACCCTGCTCTTTTTGGCCCCTTGATGCGATTAAGACAGGGGTCTGATGGAGGCGGGGGGGACAGTACGCCAGTCATTAGACTGATACAGTCGCTATACTCCACACATTCCTCTCTAATTGCACACAACATGTGCTCCGTCTGCCGAGGGCCCATGCACAGACCTCTGCCGCATTAGATTAGCACTGCCAGCATGTTGTCAAGCGCAAGGCCAGCTGTTGTTGGGTTCTGAAGATTTGTAGTGTCAATCATTTATTAAGTCTCAAAAAAAAACACAGAAACACATTGCTGGTGTTTAAAGAGTTGCATAACAATTTATGATGTTAGAAAAATTGTCTTTAATATAAAGCACATTTTTATTAAGTTCACAGATGGAAGACAGGAACATTTCCTGTGTGTTATCAGCCCCTTAGAGAACCCAAACTCATCTTCAGTCTGTTTTCAATAAAAACAGCTGGTTTTGCTTCAAACAAATTAGATTTATGTAAGGGATAATGTATGTTGGTCATAACCACAAAATACACCTAGACCGTATGATCCTGGGCCCAAGAAGAAAGTAATTCACATCTGCAATAATATCTTGTCACTCCTCCCAGCCCTGTCTCCTTTTAAACGCTTCTCGGAGTATGTTTAGGCAACATTTTCCCTTAGCCTTTTATTGTTAACACTTTATTTCTTTTATTTCTGGGCTGTCAGTGCTAATGTTAGGTATTAAAGTTCCCCACAGCAACATAAATGCTGGGTGGCATGAACAATGGATGTCTTGGCCGGTAATCAAAAGGTTGTAGGTTTGAATCTGAAAGTAGTGTATGGTGTCACTTTTTTCCATTTATTGATGATGACAGGAAGGTTCTTTGGAAATATTGCAACAGTATTGCAACAAAATGATAGGCTAAGGATTCCCAGTAATTGATGTCTCATCAATGGATTTTATCTTATGAGTCAAAAAGTGGTTACTCATGAATTTCTTGAAAAATTCATCAAAACATATTCGCTATTCTTTGATCATCGAAAGATCTCATTGCTATTCTTTGATTTTTACACCTACCAAAATTTAATTTCCAAAAATGTAATGCCAATTTCCTTATGGCTTCTTTAATTGCATGCGATCACCTCAGAATTCCAAGGTTCAAAGGCAGCTCCAACAGCCAACTGCTGTAGATATTTTGACTCAACCTAAACCTAAATTGAACAGTCTAGGCTCGGTGGAAAAATGTGAACATGGTAAATATGAAAGTGAATATGTCAGTGTTTTGTTATGTTTCCTGTACGTATCGGGCAACTTGGAAGTAAAATGACTGGTGAGTGGTGCTAAAATCACATTTCAAAATTATATACAAAAAGCCTACCCTAAATATAACCGATAGTTTTAACAAAAGAGATAAACGTGAAATAAAAATGCTTTTGTTGTAGAAATCTGCAACTTGATCTCTTTAATCAATTGCCATGACACACTGTACCAGGTGAGCTACCAAGCAAGTTTACTAAGACAGAAATGGAGCTGGTTATGTAATGCAAATTAGTTTATAAATCATGCACTATGGTAAAAGTGTTTTGAGGTCATAACATAGTATTGTGCAACAAACTGCACAAAATAATTTGTGTAGAAAGGAGCGAAAGTTTTCTTTGTTTTAGAGGCACTGTAGTGTTCATTATAACTAGAAACTGCAGTTAATTCTATCAGTAAGAACATTTTCAAAGTTTAACAAATGTAGGTAGAGGCACTTTTTTTTTAATTGAGGTTGTGTTCCAGCTAAATACTGTAATCAGGGTCTCTTGACTATTGATTAAATGTGCAAAGTGGTTGCACTGCCAGCAATGTTGGGAAATGAAATATCTTTGTTTACTTGGTTGAACTTAACCAACACCTCGTACACAATGTAAACCTCAATACCAACTTTAATTGTTTACATTTGCAGTATTAACCATATTTATCCAGCATTCACTCACAGTTTTTACTGTCACTTTCTTGCCTTGTCACTAAAGTGAAGGTGTTGCACACGTCCCCCTTACAGAGAGTCAGGAATAACCAAGCTCTCAGACAAAGTGTATGCTGGCCTCATATTCCAATTAGCTCTTGCAATTAGGCTGGCAGATGTAGCACACGAGGACTGGGATGATAAAATTAGCAACACTGACAGAATTTAGAAAAGAAACCACCTAAGCCCCGCCCCCACTCCCTCTGACCTCACTTGTGATTCATGAGTTCAAGGTGCTAGCATAACACCAAGCTAATTACACCTAACTTAGGTGACACTGTCATTAGCAGAAAATCACCTATTTTTTCAGTGCTGCTGAATGGTGTTTGTCTGTGAGTTACATTTTTGTAGGCACTAGAGTGCTGACTGCAGCTCTGTTCCTGTGAGCTGTCTTGCCGTCTGTTGCTTACATAGACAGATGTCTTCATAGCCAGCATTTTACCTGAAATGGCACCTTATTGTGGAACTCGGTACATTGACACAAATAGTGCTCCCAAAAGCACAGCGGAAGCACACTACTGATTTCATTATTGTTTGGCGTTAATGTTGCTAAACTAATATACTCCATTACACATATAAATACATAGCACACACATTTTAGGTAAAATGGACCCATTTAAATTAAAACTGTTTTGTAATACTTTTCAGTTATTACAAACTTTAAGATCATTTTAAAACTTTTTTGTTTTGTTTTTCACTACACTCAAACAAGTATTTACATGCCCTAATTTTCATCAGTCTAAATATATTCAGTTTTGATCCAGTTTGAGGTTCTGAAAGTTCTGTTTATATGAACCCTATTTTGCTATCCGATTCACATATTTGTTTACCTGTGCAGTACATGACTGCGATGTTTAGCATCCTTGTTAGCGTACCCGCCTCCCACGCCAGTTCGAGTCCCACTTGGAGCGAGTGAGGGGAGTAGAACCAGAGGGGTTACATTGGTGCCGTGACACGGATGGGAGTGAGGTTCAGGAGGCAGGTGATCCCCTGATCTCAAGAGGTGTGCTAACAACTGACACTAGAGGCTGTGGTCTGAAGCATCCTTGTTAGCACACCTGCCTCCTATGCCGGAAACGGTCAAATCATGCTTTGATCGAGTGAGGGGAGTAGAACCGGAGGGGTTGGTGTTGTGATTCAGGTAGGAGTAAGGTTTAGGGGGCCAGCTGTGTGAGTAAACCTCACTCGCCTGATCTTGAGGTGTGCTAGCGACTAATGCTAAAGTCTGTGGTCTTTAGGGTTCTTGTTAGCTTGCCCGCCTCCTAGGCTGGAAAAGGTCAAAATCCCGCTCTGAAACAGTCAAATCACGCTGAGAGCGAGTGAGGAGAATAGAACCAGAGGGGTTAAGTTGGTGCCGTGACCCGGATGGGAGTGAGGTTTGGGGGCTAGCTAGCAAGTGCTGTTCTGGTAAACCTTGCTTACCTGATCTCAAGAGGTGTGCTAGCGACTGACACTAGAGGCCGTGGTCTAAGAAAGGAAGGAAAGGACGTGATGTGTGGTCAAGTATGGTGACCCACACAATTTGTGCTCTGCATTTCACCCATCCAAGTGCACACACACAGCAGTGAGAAGTGAACAAACGCTCACACACACACACTGTAAATGCACACACACCCAGAGTAGTGGGCAGCCAATGCTGCGGTGCCCGGGGAGCAGTTGGAGGTTCAGTGCCTTGCTCAGGGGTCTTACCTCAGTCCTGGTATTGAGGATGGAAGAGAGCACTGGACATTCACTCCCCCCACCTACAATCCTTGCAGGACCTGCGACTTGAACCCACGACCTTTGGGTTGCAAGTCTGACTCTAACCATTAGGCCACGACTGTACCCAAAGTGTCCTTGTTAGCGTGCCCGCCTCGTATGCAAAATTATTACAGTCCCATTCGGAAATCGTCAAATTATTCTCGAAGGAAGTGAGGGGAGTAGAAACAGAGTGGTTAAATTGGTGCCATTACCCAGATGGGAGTGAGGTTTACAGGCCAGCTAGTAAGAGCTGTGTTGGGTAAACCTTCTTCGCCTGATCTCAAGAGGTGTGCTAGTGACTGATGCTAGAGGCTGTGGTCTTAAGCATCCTTGTTAGCTCGCCCGCCTCCTTTGTCGGAAACAGTTAAAATCCCACTCAGAGCAAGTGAGAGGAGTAGAACTGGAGGGGTTAAATTGATGCCGTGACCCAGATGGGAGTATCGTGTACGGGGCCAGCTAGTAAGAGCTGTGCAGGTAAATCTCACTCACCTGATCTCAAGAGGTGTGCTAGCGACTCATGCTAGAGGCTTTGGTCTTAAGTGTCCTTGTTAGCACGCCCGACTCTCTGCCAGACACGAGGTTTAGGGAGCCAGCTAGTAAGAGCTGTGTCACTCCCCTGATTACATGCGCAAGCTCAGTTTGCATGAAGGCTTTTTCAATCTGTGTTGCATTCTGGGATTTCCTTGTGAAAGATGCATGCAATACTTCCAGTTTTGGCCAAAATGATCTTTAAACCAGCAGAAGATATTTTTCTTATGTTTTGGGACAGATTTTGCATCAGGAACACATATATCACACCTTAAAATGCCTCCTAGGTAGGTAGCATGCTAGGTTTTGGAACACAGCCCACTTCATTACTGTTTTGTCATTCCCACGTCAGCATCACCCAGTTTTGCTCTTGATTGCTGGAGTGCCATATGAGTCCAGACCTGGTCTCGCCTAACCGTTATGTAAACCACCCACATGTAGCACCAGGCTCTTCACATCTCTACCTCTCTTCATTGTACCTTATCTGTCTCTTCCTCTTTTTCTTGCCCTCACATGTTATGAGGGTGTTGATGACGGGGTCTTTTTAATGAGATATTTTGACAGGGCATTACAAAGGAGTCCCCGGGGAAATAGGGAAGGAGAGGGAAAGAGTCGGAGGGTAGGTAAAGAAAGATTTTTTTTTTATTAAAAAAAATCCCTTGAAATGAAGAGAGAACTTTCATCCTTTAGAGAAGAGAACTGTATTTCTCAGTGTCAATGTGTGCTCTCCACATATCATCTCTGTCAAGAACATTTCATACCTTGTCTTGCTGTTGTGCCAAAGCCTGCAAACTGGCATTAAGACACTCGAAAAGCACAAACAAAAACCCTTTCTAATATTTTGATTTAATAAAAAAATATTTTTTTCCTTCACTCACACTGTGCATCCTTCTCTTTCTTAACATCTAATGGAGCTCCTGGGGTGACTGATTTTGCTGAGGCACTGCTGCCTAGTCTCCATCTTACTCTCCGTCAGGTGCAGACCCACTTTTAGAGCTGCCCAGAGAGTGTGCCAGGAGCGAGAAGGTGACCTGTGACGTCAAGCCAATGAAGCCTTGGGAACAGGTCTTCTTGTCGCTCTGCCAAAGATTCACTAATGAACAGCACTTGTTTTACGCTCAAGCTTCATTTATAGTGTAAAACATTGATATTTTTGAAGGATTGATGAAATATTGAGTGAAACATTTGTCAAACTAGTCCTTGAGTAGTTTGATGGCTATTAATACCTGACCCAAATCTGCTAGATAAAGTCTGTCCAAATATGCCTTCCAGTCCAGGCAACTGAGAGCGTTTTGACCTGGTATTTTTCCGTATGTTGACATGTTCCAGCCTGTATTTGGCTCCACTATGTATCTTGACTGATTGAACAGCATCTACCAAAATACCCGGTCCTGGGTTGCACCAGCTGTTCGGGAGGTCTGTTTTAAATTGGGACGAAGTTAGCTACTGCTTATTTTGTAACTACTCGGTTGGGTGCCACTTGGATCCTAACACTTAAATCGCCTAAAGCTTAGCCACTTATATGTCATCTACCTTTATGGATCCATTAAGTTGCAAATTTGTAAACTTGAAGTAAATTTGAAACAAATTTAAAGATTTGTTGTCGCCTTTATTCACATAGGAAAGTAGTTGACAGGTGGACTGACCAATCATAATGTTGAATCCGCCATTCTGTCCGACAAACAAATCAGACAGGAGAGTAGATTAACTTCGGTGGACTTAAACTTGAAACTGTTTGTATGGACGTCTTTCCGTGGTTTAAATAAAATACGTTCTGATGGTCATTCATGTTTTTTTTTCCCCATGCTTTACGTAAAGAAGAAAAGATGTTTTTGTTTTTATTTGTAGTAAAACCATGGTTAATTTTCATAAGGGATTGATCTAATAAGCAATACATCTGACATGCAAAACTGTATTTATTGTTTGAATTTCTTAACATTTTAATGTTGAGACCTTGTTTCATACCAGAAGTAACCTGCACTGTCTTGTCTATCGGCATGTTGTCAGTTTCCTCCTTGCTCCGTGATGTATTTTTCACTGCGTGAGAACATGATGTGTAGTGTGAGAGCAGCATTGTTTGTCGGACATAGCAACAGTAACTAAGGAGGGCAGGTTTTTGCAACTGGTCAATTGGGAGTACACGCAATATGGCAGAATAAATCCCGCCTTCTGAATAAAAGAGCCATTTGGCACTTAGTAAAGTCATCACATCACTGCAACTACTGTTAGACGATCCAGTTCCCATAGAAAACTGAGACTAGCAGTTTGGACCCCTTACGAAAATAAAACATAGTTTTATTATAGTAAAAGCGTAGTGACCATGCTTTTTTGGCATATTTAATTACCATTTGTATAACCACAGTTTTACTGCAAATTCCATAGTTAAACTATGGTTAGTGTAGTAAAACCATGGTTAATTTGTAGTTTCCATGGTTTAACTACAGGTATAGTAACCATAGTTTTTTGGTTTTATTTGAATTCTCATAAGGGACCGCACACCATATGGCTGCACCAACCCCAAATATACATTGTTTTAACACTGTTTGAGCATAAGAATCATTTAAGAAACAGACATGTGTTTTGTTTTGTTTTTTATGTGTGTTTGGCAAGCAATTTTTGGTATTTGGTATGGTAAGATTTTGGTATTTCCCCATTTAAAAAGATAGGAGTCTTGCATTCCCGAAATTGCTGCCCGGAGGCATTGCAGATAATAGACTGACTTTGCTTGAAAGGGACTTTGGCTACATCCGAAATTACATACTTCACTACTATATTGTACACACAGTACACCTACAGTGCACATTTGATAAACACCTCACTCTGACATGAGGCCACAAGAAAGGAGTTGTCAATGCAGTTAACATCACATGACAATGACCACATGAGGTTAGGGCTATCCCTTATACAGCTACGGCCACAAAGGCCTACTGGGTATGCGCACATCAGTATTCCATCATTTTTGTCATGCTGCACAACAAGAATTACTGTATTTGCAGTATTGTAAGAGGCAGATTTAGAGTTGTGGGAGCTGTAGATGTTCATAAAATGATTTAATAGGTAGCAAATTTAATTGATTGTTATTTCATGGCGAGATTTTGCATCAGTTCTGACCATAGCTGTATCCCTTCTAGCCGCAACCTACATGTAGTAGCCTACATCTGGATTAGTTCATGCTACACACATTCATACTTTATAGAATGTACTTTTTAAGCACTTTGTGAAAAAGAAGGACCTACTCAGAAAGTATGCATTTTCAGATGCAACCAGCCTTACATTACCCACAAGCCTTTGCATTAGAAGAGCTGGAGTTTGAGATGGAGGTATCTGTTCTCTGATAGCACACGTGCATCTCGGAGATGTCTATTTGACGTCTGCAATTACATCTGCAAGCTGTATTTTTAAGATTGTTTGCTCATCTGCAATACGTCTATTGGACGTTTCCTGTCAGATGTCAAATAGACGTCTGTTAGATGTCTTTAAGATATTTATGATTTAGAATGTATGTAAAACGGACATCTTACAGATGTCTGTCAGATGTTTGTACACAGCAGATGATTTCCAGATCAAGAGATCTTTAACAGACATTTTGCAGATGTACGTGTGCTATCTGGGTTGACCTGTTTCGGTTGAAGAAAATTGCGAGGAATACACAAGTAAAGCTGCCACAGCCAATTTTAAATGTATCCCACATAGCACACATACGTCTGCAAGATGTCTGTTAAAGATCACTTAATCTGGAAAGCATCTGCTGCGTACAAACATCTGACAGACGTCTGTAAGATGTCAGTTTTACACACATTCTAAATTATAAACATCTTAAAGACATCTCGTAGATGTCTATTAGACATCTGATAGGAAACGTCTGTATTGCAGATGAGCAAACACAAAAAATGTCTTGCAGATGTTAAATAGACGTCTCCATGATGTACATATGCTATCAGGGATGTCTCAAAGATAATTGGTGCTGGATTTTAATGTCCTGGATTTAGCTAGTTGCTAATGCTACAAGCTAACCAACACACTACATGATAAAATGGTCTATGGTATCAAGTAATTCAGTGACGTGGTAATATGTGCCAGGAAATGGATTGATCTCGAAGGTTAGAGATTGGCCAACAGTGATGTTTCCTGTAAAAAACTGGGTTGATTTGGACTGTTTTTTGAGTAATTTATGTATGAGTGGTCATAAGGTTCCTGTGAGGTGTTAAAGGCTGCTGTATGGGATGTAGTTATTCATGGTGAATTTTGGAGGAAGAAAGCAGGGTTCGGTGGTGTTGTGTTGTCAGCTGCAGGCCTTTGTTAACCCTAAGGCCCTGGCAGACTGTGGCTGCTCTAATTGGAGGAAGCCCTGAAGGGGAAGTGGATGGTGCTCAGGGTGCTATGACAGATGCCCGCTCGAGTGAGCATCACTGAAGGATTCCAGCATGGCGAGGCGGTAAAGTGTTTATTTTGGTTGCACTAGGAACGGAGACAATTTGCCCTCCCTGCATATGTGCCCTCTCGGAAACACCAGAAATCCCAGCCTTCCTTTAAAACGCACCGTATACACTTCCTGGCAGTTTAACGAGCCCAAAACTAGCACTTCAGAGAAAAATATGTTCATTAGCTCCCAACATATGCTCACTTTCTATCTCTTTTACTTCCTCACGTCTTCTTAAACACAGCCTCAAAGCCCTGAATAAAATGTCAAAGCTCTTTGCTCACCCCCAGAATGAGTGTCTGCTTCCCTCCCACAAGAATAATCACACTCTGTTTAACACAACATGGAATGATGGGTGGTGTGAACGAGGGATGATGCTGTGGACAGTTTTTGCATGAGGGAAAATGGAAGCATCTTTAGTATGTTTGGCTGTACGGATGCACAGCCCATTGCTGCCTTGTTTGTTTTGTTTACTGTTTTGTGCTAGGAGATCCTTTGTTAAACTAGCTTGACTAGAAGGCACTAACCAGCCATCATGGAAAGTCATGCATGATCTAGTTTTTTTTCAGGCGGTAAATACTATAATTTGCCTTTTAACCAGCCCCAGGTGGTATCTGCTGAATTTATTTATTTATTTATTTATTTATTTATTTATTGGGCAAATCCAGCGTTATGGATGTGACGTATAAATGCTTAGAGAATGTATGTGTTACCAATATACAGAGCCATCTGTTTATATTTTAATAAACCGATGTTGAAAGAGTCTAAACAGCAGAAAAATATCAAACTATGCACAAGTTTTCTATGTTAAAAAAGGGAAATAATCATGCGTTATGGCTGTGACAAAAAAGGCCATGTTTTTGAAAGACTACATACTTTAATTAAAATGCACAAACCAGGCGCAATAATACCCTACAAATAGAGAAGCGGTGGCTCTTCACAGAACATATAATTGTTACTTAATTTTAATTTTGATGTGTCCATTTATGAGAAATATGTACTGTTATGGATGTGACAATCCTAAAAATAGCACTTTCCAGACTATGGAAAATCATGCACTAAAAATAATTAAAAAAAGATACTTTAACTTTAAGAGAGACCTCACATGGGTATTTGAACCACCAAATGTTGACATCTGTGTTATCAGTATAGTACAAACCTTTGGTAAAAACTTTATTTCTTCATGGTAATTTGCATGGAATTACCCTATTTATTTATTTATTTATTTATTTATTTATTTAGCACTGATATTTTTAGTTGACAGTACAAGCTAAGGATGGGACTGGTTGATTAATGAATTTATTTATGTATTTATGCATGTACATATTTATTTTAGCGTATATATTTAGCTAATTGTTTTTTGAATACGTGTCCCCGTTTCATTTCTGCTTGTTCTTTAGTTTAGTCTGTGCTTCTTTTTTATGTTTTATGTTATATTTATGGATTTATTTATATTTGTAGATTTTAAATCAGCATTAGAGTGATTTCTGACGGATCATGTGACACTGAAGACTGGAGTAATGAAGCTGAAAATTCAGCTTTGCATCACAGAAATAAATGGCATTTTAGAATATATTACATTAGAAAACATTTATTTTGAATTTTAATAATATTTTGCAATATTAGTGTTTTTACTGTATTTTTGAGCATAAGATACTTCTATAAAGACATTTAAAATATATAATGCTTCCAAACTTTTGACAACTACTGTATACAGTATATACATTTATATCTAAATTAACTTGTAGCATTTAAAAATAATCTTTTTAACTTTTTAGTGTTTTATTTTTTTATTTTTTTTCTGACAAAATAGTATGGTATTTTAACATTAGGTTATCGGTTTATTCATATTTGTAAGCCTTTTAAAGTTGGTGCATCCTTAGTTTAACATGTTGCAATTCTGCCTTGTAAACAAATCTTTCCCTCTCTTGCAGACCATCATGGAACAGTTCAATCCCTGTTTGCGGAATTTCATCGCCATGGGAAAGAACTACGAGAAGGCTCTCTCCAGTAAGTACCCTCACATCACATCTCCAGACATCCTGCATTTCGTCTGTGCTCAGGCAGCTGTCCAAACCCTCCACGCCTTCCCATCCGCCTTTAATGCCACTTCATTTGAAGATGATGACAATATTTGTCATCCTGTCATTCAGATGGCCACACAGCCTTATCAACTCTCACACAGCCCGGGACACCTCCTGAGCTCAGATGGGCCGAACACAAGCGCTCAGCTGATGAGGGCATTCACAGAGGAGATAATGTGCCCAGCCTCACTGATGATTTGATATTTAGCCATTAGACAGAGGAACAATCAGACGACTTTGAAGGCTTTGTGCGCTAGGTGACTGATGAAAGCCAGACAATTGCCCATTGATGTCTGCGTTCACATTGGCAAATGTAATCTTGCTCCGGCAGCCTCGAGCCGACAGTGACCGTAAAACCTTTAGGGTGATGTGCAGGAGTACATCTTTAAAGGAATATCCCAGGGTTAGGTCTAGCTCAGTCGACAGCATCGATTTTGAAAAAAAATATTTTGGCTTCTCTATCTTTTTCTTTGAAAAGGTGGAAATCTCGGTGGAAGTGAGATGCTTTCAATGCAAGTGAATGGGGACAATCTATAAACGTTAAACTCAGTGTTATTTTAGTATGATTGAAATACTGCTATAGTTTATTAATACTGATATTTTGTGTCAGTTTTAATTTTATACTTTAATTTTTAATTTAATTTAGCAATTTTATGTGTTTTTTTGTCATTTTTACTATTTTTGGTTTATTTATTAGTTTCTGTTTTAGTTAGCTATCCATCTTTTTAAGCCTATGAGTGAGACCTCCGGTTTCATTAGCGGCTATTGGGAAATAACGAGAAGATTAACAACATACCGTGCAGTAAGTGGTAAAACTGTTTGCACTACACACCAGTGTGCTCATAATAAGATAATAAGATAATACATTAAAATAACATGTTAAGACACACCAACCTGCAATATCAAACAGCAAATAGAGCTGTTTTGTACAGCTATATATAGCTGGACGCGGATGAGACCAGAAGCCAGACCCAAAAAATGTACAAATGGCCGTGCCCGTTCTCACGTGACGAAAAAGGTGGATAATAACCCTGGTTAAAATACTTACGGTTCCAATAGTATTGGCACAAAACATAAATAATATAAAAATAACAATTAAATAAAATAATAATAATAATTTTACAACATTGCTGCCTCGAAAATGCAATCCCATAGACACTAAATGCCACTAAAAATGATTTAAACAATTGTATGGTTCAAATAATGCACGTATTTATTGATTTTTTTTTTTTTTTTTATTGTTTATTTGACCTAGTTATTGTAAATAATTGTATAAAATTATCAGCTTTACATTTCTTTAAATCCTTCAAAAATCAGTTGTAAGTACCTCACTGCAACCTCAATATTTGCTTTTTTAAATGAAAACAAGGGACAAGTCAAAGTTATTTTTTGTGATAATAAATGTTTTGCTATACACTATAAAAATCCTGTTAAATTTACAGTAAAAACTTTTATTGAAAATATATAGGAATCGTGAAATACCTGAAACTTTGTCAAAATAATTTTTACAGCAGATTTCATCTTGAGAAAGACTGTGACAATGTTTTCAGTATTACTTTATTCCTGTATATTTTACAATTTTGTTAATATACTGTAATGTTAATATGTCTGCTTGAACTACAACTTAACAAAATAATAAAAAAAAATGTAACAAAAAATACTGTAATGTTGACAAAAGTCAGAAGGAAAAAATATTTGTACAGTATAACATTTAATCATATGTGACCCTGGACCATAAAACCAGTAGCACGGGTATATTTTGTAGCAATAGCAAACATACATTGTTTTGGTCAAAATTGTTTTTTTACTTTTATGCCAAAATCATTAGGATATTAAGTCAAGATCATGTTCCTTGAAGATGGTTTGTAAATTTCCTACCGGAAATATATCAAAACTTAATTTTTGATTGATAGTATGCGTTGCTAAGAACTTGATTTGGACAACTTTAAAGGTGATTTTCTCAATATTTAGATTTTTGCACCTTCAGATTCCACATTTTCAAATAGTTGTATTTGGCCAAATATTGTCCTATACTAACAAAGCTTATTTATTCAGCTTTCAGATGATGTATGACTGGTTTTGTGGTCCAGGGTCACATATGTTATGTTACACAGAACCTCTTGAAATTTCTTTTTACTTCACTGTAAATTATGTGACAATTTATAGTGCTTACTTCAAAAAAACATAAATTTGACAGTATCTTAGGGTAAAATTACATATAATGCAACCATTTATTTATTTATTTTACTGTATACGTTAATATATCTTGGTTAACTAATTAACAGGTTTTCACTGTAGCAATTTTACAGTCTTCCTTTTAATGTAAAAAAAAAAAAAAAACATTTTTTACAATGTACAGATGCGTCACATGAGCTTACCCTTTATTGAATCCACAATATTCCTTTAGAGAGTCACAAAGGAAACAGGGGCTACCCATAAATCCCAGCACCCAACCTACTTGGGGATTTATGGAAAATCTGTGAGCCAGACTGCCCTTGAAACTCTTGAGCATTAAAGGCAGATTGGCTGAGGTGGTTGAAAGACTCTTATCCTCAGAAAGGGGCTGTCTGCACACAGGGGTCCATATGCTGCCAGACTGCTGTCCACAGGTAGCAAGTTGGGCAAAGTAGTAGTGCAAATTATGCAGCAGTGGAGGAGAGAAAAATGTGTGTTTTTACCATAGAGACATGGCTGAAAGGACATAAAGGGAAGACACAGAGATTTATTCCATAATTGACTACCCCGTACTGATGGGAAACTGGGGTCTGGTGGGAGGTCCTAGGCCAGTAAGCCCACCAGAATAAATTGTAATCCTCTTTTGCTCTCAGGCCATGTCTTTACCACCCTACCCCATGTTTTAGGAAATTAAATCACTCAGACACAAAGTCAGCAAAGCTTTCTACCCCCATTTATTATTTCTGACTGGTATTGTTCTTGCTGATTTGTTTTAGAGCCTCAGGCTCAGAAAGATGAATGAGCGCGGTAAGAGGAGTGTGTTATGACATGGTTCTTTCTCAGTAAAAGAGAGAATTTCAAAGCGGAAGGCGTACATGTATGGATGAGAATGTTGAGGATTCCAATTCCACTTAACAATCCATAAATGAGTTTTTAGGAAGCATATGCAAGCTATCTATACATACATTCTGCTCCAAACCGCTGGCGTAGGGTCAGAAGGATACTCAGAGAAAACGCAGTGCTACCCACTGCTGCCCACTGGGTCACCAGCAAGTGCAAAAACAAACAATTTTTAAGAATGTGAAAAAGAGTATTGAAAGTAGACAGGGAGAAATTGGATAACCATTTATTTTCTGTCAGCTTAATGGAATCCGTTCAGAAATTGTTAGTTTGAGAGTTAGACTACACTGGTCATGCTTTGTTTGTTGTACTAACTACTGAGGACAACGAAATAATTGGATTGTGCAAGTTGTCTCTTTGTTTTCTTTGTATTATTTTTTCACTTTCAGTGTTACTTTCTCGTCACATTCAGTTTGGTCTGCAAACGTCCTTAAACAATTTGCTGTGGCTCTGTTGATTTAACATTTTAGTAAATGCTGTTCCACATTGACGGATGAATGTAGATGTTCAAGAACCGTTAATGGAACTAAACTTCATAAATCATAGACATGCTATTTATTTATTATTATGATTATTTAATAATGCATCAGGTTCTGAATGAGAAGCAGTTCTCAGTCACCAGTCCTACTTCCAAAGTGATTTCAAAACGAAAAATAAACTGAAGTTGGGAGCTCAACAACTTGAGGCAACCCTCTTCAGGACTTTTTGCAATTACGGAGATTATGGGGAAAAAAAATACCGAATCGAATTCACAATTAAAATTGGTTTGTACTTTTATTAAACATAAGATCTACAAACTCAAAAATAACAATGTTACTTGTGTATTTAAGTTAAATGAAGCTGAGCAACATGAAATAATAGTGATGTAGAACTTCCTTATTCTAACTTGTGAATCAGTTTGCTGAGCAAACTGAAAAAGTTTTATAAACCCATTAACAAAATTTATGACATTAAAAACTCATTAAACACTGATCACCCCGACGGCGACTTGAAACACTTTTTTACTACAAAATATAATCATAAACACTAGATATAGCTAAAACATCTATTTCTTCTTAATAACGATTCATTTGCATTTATTTTATTTTTATTTAAATTTGAATATTTTAATTTAAATTATTAATTACATAAATTAAAGTCGACCTTTATGTCAACTTCTTCTCCATTTTATAGTTCGGTCAACCTTTAAAATAGTTTGTAAAGTTGGATTTTTTTACAGTGTTGACCTCTTCTTGATTCCTGTCAAATTAATATATCAGCAAAAATGAGTTTCTCTATTAGCCTGTCCAACCTAAAAGAATATAGGAAGAAAAAAGAAGCAAAGAAACAGAAACTTACAGAAAAATACAGTAGACCTTTTCTCTTTGTCTCTGTGTGAGTTCCCAGAGTTGATGGTCCCATCTGCTGGGCACATTTTTGCATAATTTCCTTGTAAATAAGCCCTGAACACTATCCACATAGTGGCTCACCTAGTGCAACAGTCTGCTTTGCCTTACTTAATCAGAGCCACAGCTGGTCAGCTTGATGAATTGTTTGCTCAACCAATTTTTGTGGCCTTTTTTTGCCCGTGCCAGAAGCGCAGGGTGGTTTTCCTCAGGCTCTTGGTAGATTCAGATGAAGGTCCCAATTGATTTCTGAATGAGTTCCATAAAGAATAGCTGACCGGTATCCGTTTTCTCCATGCCTGTTTTCTATGCTCGCACTCTGAGGGAGGTGAAGAGGCATTATTTCTGCTGTGCAGTGTAGGACACGTTTACAGGAAGCACTGTTGCATAACAGTACCTGTGCTGCTCTTGTAAGTTTTTGGGGAAGACCAGTGTCTTGGCTGCCAGATCTTGCTGTGCAGTTATAGTCTGTGGCAGTGGCTTTGTAACACCACGGTATTGTGTTCATAGGCCAAAAGTGGCGGTCATGAAGCAAGTCCGAGCAGCTGATTCCATTAAATGTCTGTGAATCAGATACATGTGGTCCACAGATGAAGTAATGCCTCGTCACTTCCCTCAGAGTGCGAGCATAGAAAACAGACATGGAGAAAATGAATACCGGTCTGCTATTCCTTATATATTAGTGGTTCATCTTTACGTCAATAATGAAAGCTGCTAATCATATGAAAAACACCAGCATATGCTGTTCGGCTGTTACAGATTTCACAAACTCACTCAGTTCCTGATCGGATTCCCTTAATGGATGCACTACATATGGAATAGGGAACAATTCTGATACTCTTTCTACATCGGACACATGGCTACAACTGAATTGCTTCATTATGATTAACATGGCTGTCTACATTGCGAACACCTGTTTCATTTACTAACTTCAGTAAGCAGATGCCCTAATTCCTTTTTTGGCGTGGTGTACAGCTATTCCATTTTATTCCATTTTAGTTTGATGTTCCAACTTTTAAAAGAAATTGACACCTATATTCAGCAAAGACGCATTAAATGTATTAAAAGCTCAGCTTACTATAATAACTTATAATAATAAAAAAGAATTCTTGAACAGTAAGTCAGCATATTAAAATGATTTATAAAGGATCATGTGACACTGAAGACTGGAGTAATGCGTCACAGGAATAAATGTATTAATATATTTTGAAATATATTAAAACAAAAAGGTTATTTATAATGGTTAAACGGAACAATGGACCAATCAGAACACAGTTTAGATATATTTGTTTTTCTACAGTTGAAGTCAAAAGTTTGCAGAATCTGCAAAATAAGAGAGATCATACAAAATGCATGATATTTTTTTTATTTGGAGCTGACCTGAATAAGATATTTCACATAAAAGACAAAGTCATAATACTCACATATAGTCCACAGACTCTTAATAATAGTGTTGTTACTTAAATGATCCACAGCTGTTTTTTGTTTGTCATGAACTGCCTGATGTTCTTCAGAAAAATCCTTCAGGTCTCTCTAATTCTTTGGTTTTTCCAGCAATGACTGTGTGATTTTAATATCCATCTTTTCACACTAAGGACAACTGAGGGACTCATATGCAACTATTACAGAAGGATCAAACTATCACTGATGCTTCAGAAGGAAACACAACGCATTAAGCGCGGGGGGTGAAAACTTTTAAAAGTTTTGTACAATTTGTCTAAATATCATGTTTTTGTCATTTAGTACTGCCCTTCAGAAGCTACAGAAGATGCTTACATGTTTCCCAGAAGACAAAATAAGTTAAATTTACCCTGATCTTCAAATTCAAAAAGTTTTCACCCCCCCCAGCTCTTATTGCATTGTGCTTCCTTCTGGAGCATCAGTGAGCGTTTGAACCTTTTGTAATATATTTTTTGCATGTGAGTTCCTCAGTTGTCCTCATTGTGAAAAGATGGATCTCAAAATCATACAGTCATTGTTGGAAATGGTTCAAATAAACAAAAATGCTGAAAAAACAAAGAATTTGTGGGACCTGAAGGATTTTTCTGAAGAACAGCGGGCAGTTTAACTGTTCAGGACAAACCAGGGACTATCACTAAAAAAAAAAAGAAAAACACACAGCTGTGGATCATTCAGGTAACAAGACAGTATTAACAATCAAGTGTATGTTAACTTTTGAACAGGGTCATTTTTATAAATTCAACTAATATTTTCTCTTGTGGACTATATGTAAACAACCTTTATGTGAAATATCTTAATCAGCTCAGTACTACATAAAAAATAACATGCATTTTGCATGATTCCTCTTATTTTGGTAAAAGAATTAACATTTTGCAGATTCTGCAAGATGTATGTAAACTTTTGTCTTCAACTGTATGTTTATTAAATCAGATGTTTTCATGTTTTGTGTTGCTCCATTAAATGGAGATTCATCACAAAAAAATAAGGATTTATATTCATATTGTCCAGAACCCCACATTGCCTAAAACGTATCAAAACATTTGCAGAGCACTGCATATATACAGGTAATATCTTCTGTGTGTTACATCAGTTTCAGTGAGATGTCTCTGGTGTCTTAATGAGACTGATACCTGCATGAGCCGCAAGAAGTAACTGTAAATCGTGAAGTCTCAAAAAAGGTCATTGTAATAGTCAGATTTTACTAGTGAATCGCCTAGCTATGCTGGCCCAACACCAAACCAGACCACTTCTTAGATGGAAAATCACACACACACACACACATACACACACAACCAAACACATTCTCTCGCTCTTCCACACACATGTGGGAATCCAATGAGATTTTTGGAGATAATGATATTCTGTTTATTCTTTTTCGCCGAAGTTGACATTTTAAAACCTTAATGAGGCATGGGATTGGGAAACGGTGTGTGTGTGTGTGTGTGTGTGTGAGGACGACAGCTGGGCTGGTCTGTCCAAATTTCCATAGTCACAGGAGGGCTATCTTTACTCATTCTAAATGTGTTTCCTGTACAACTGATTGTGTTTCCTGTTGTGCGACAGACTCATCCAGTCCTATAGCTTTTTTTGTCGCTCATTACCCAGCTGGACTGACACCAACTTGCGCAGCTGAGAGCCGTCCCATCTTCGTCATGGGCCCTTTGATCATCGAATATACTGCTGTAATGAGAGATGAGAATATTTGTGACATATTTTTCTTTTGCAGGTGTGACGTTTGCAGCGAAGGGCTATTTCGATGCTCTGGTGAGAATGGGAGAGCTGGCCAGTGAAAGCCAAGGATCTAAAGACTTGGGTGAGTCTCGCCGTTCTGTTTTTGCTTCAAGGGAACACGCAAACTGTGTGGCTTGATCCAACATGACACCACAAAACATGCACTAATGGAACCACATGCTCAGCAAAGTGCCGATGTTGCTTTCATTAGGCCCGACTGTCAGAATTTGTAGCTGAAAAGCATTTTATATTGTACCTTTTTTAAATCAGAGGCATTTCAGATGTAGTTTCTGTACTGGCTTGAATTATTCCTTGTTTTACTTGCTCAATTTCTCCAGTTTGCGTGGAAAATGAAGTCAAAGGGCTGACAGCAGTGGATGGGAATTCATCTGCCGTGCTGCAGGGAAACTCACCAATGCATCATTTATGATCAGTTTAAAAAGCAGATCTAGTTCGAGGGCTATAACTTCTTGAAATAGCTTTTCACTTTCTGCTACAGGGAGGCTGTCAGAATTGTTGGTCCGTTCTTTGTTCTGCCAAGGATGTTAGAGTGGGTGTATGCGTGACCCTCAAGATGCTTGTTGCTTATGGGGTTTGGCTAGAGGTTGGCAGCGAAATCTACTTTATATTCGTGATGTGATCTCCATCGTCTATTGAACTTTCAAATCCTTTTGGGCATGGACTGAATCTTCTTCTACCTCACCATCAGGAGCCCTGAGTGAATTTAGACCCTAGTTGACTTTTGTTTGCGATATTTGCGGTTTTTCACTACTAATACAGACTGGGAATTAGTAGTGGGATGTAATGTTTTGCAGTGACACTGACTCTTTTTGAAGGTTACACCAGTAGGTGGTAAGAAGTAACTAATATTATGAGTGAGTCATTGAATCATTCAGTCAACCAATTCGTTCAAATCATTGGTCCACCAAGTCAGTTGCTGCATCCGAAATTGCTTAGTAAGTAGGCACTATATTTGATGAGAAACAAACTTGGCAACCATTGTAAGCATGTTCTATATAGTGTGAATGTTTATAATGTGAATGATGTCCAGATGTATTACATCCGCCATATTAGCATGTAGGTCAATTGTCAGTTGCGTTGATTAACTGCCATGAACGACAACTCTCCCATGGCCTCAAGGGATGTAAAATGTCTATCGAATGCACATCCCAAGAACCCAAAAGAAATAGTAGGTCATCTGATTAGTTTTCTGGGTACTACTGTATTTCAAATGTATTCGGACATACTACTTGTTTGTAATACTGTTGCATGCTGTATATTAGAGAAGTAGGCATATTCAAATGCAGCAAATGTCTTTATGATTGAGTCACTGAATTATTCACTTAACCAACTGGCACAGTAAAGTGTTCATCAGAAGTGCACATCAGAATATCGCCAAATCTAGTATGTTATCCTGGTACTTTTTGCCTAATATTTTCTGAGTAAAATCATCTGTTCAAATCATTGATCCATTTAGGACCTAAAACAAGTCAGTTGCTGCATCCAAAATTGCTTACTATCTAAGTAGGCACTGTATTTGATGAGGAACAAACTTGAAGAACATTGTAAGTATGTTCTAAATATTATGAATGTTTACATCCACCATGTCAACATGCATCAGTTGCGTTGATTACCTGTCTTAACGACAACTCACCCATGGCCTCATGGGTTGGTAAAGTATCCATCAAATGCACACCCCAGTAGTAGGTTTCACCTATTGTTTTTAAATGTAATTGGGCTAGGGCTGTTAAACGATTAATCGTGATTAATCGCATACAAAATAAAAGTTTGAGTTTGCCTAATATATGTGTGTGTACTGAGGGTAATTTTTATGTATATTTAAATACACACAAATTTAAAAGAAATGTTATGTACAATTTTTTTTTAATATATATATTTTAATTATATAAAATACATATACGTGTAAATATTTTTTAAATTTATACATGATTGTGTTTGTATTTACATGATTACACACAGTACACACACATATATTAGGCAAATTCAAACTCTTAATTTGTATGCGATTAATCGCCATTAATTAAAGCCCTAATTTGGACATGCCGATCATTTATAATACTGTTGGATTATATATATATATTAGGAAAGTAGCCATATTCAGATGCAGCAAGTGTCTTTATGAATGAGTCATTGAATTATTCATTTAACCAGTTGGGATAGTAATCTGATATATTTTTCTGGTACTTTTTGCCTACTATTTTCTGAATACTGTGAATTAATATTCTTTCCACAATGCTTTATGTCACTGTATACTAAAGAAGTATGCCACCAGTCTTTATGAATGAGACAATGAATCATTCACTCAACTGATTCATTCAAAGATACGTATTCATTCGGAAACTAAACAGGTGGCTGCCTTTATGAGTGAGTCACTGAATCATGCAATCAACCGATTTGTTCAAACACTTAAATTTTTTAAAAACAAAACACCACTACTGTGTTAAACAAAGAAACTCCATATGATTCTGTTTTGACTTTGTTTGGAACTGTTTTCATTGACTGTGCCAAAAATGAATGGACAGTATTGTCTGAAATGTGAGTTACTCATTTATAACGTCTGTCATGATTTCGTCGTGTCATTCTAAACCTTTAAGACTATAAGACATTCATCTTTGAAACGCAAATTAAGACTTTTTAATGAAAACTGAGACTTTTGTCCCTCCACTGAAATTCCACTACACTAAAACTTCATAAAGAATATAAAAATAAATCTATACGAATCACGCTGTTTGGAAGGACAGAAATCTCTCAGGTTTCATTAAAAATATCTTCATTTTTGTTTAGAAGATGATCAAAAGTCTTGTTTAAAGCAACATCAGGATGATTAAATTAAACAGAATTTTCATGTTTGGGTGAACTATGCCTTTAATTATGCCGCATTGCAAAATGTCTGCATAAACTACCCTTTTTCTGGTATAAATGCCGTTTGAAATGGGAAAGCAGTGTACGCAGTGAATTTAATTGGCTCATATCCATCGCATTGGGTCAGGAGTGTCACATACGCTAGAGCTGTTGCTCAGGACATGAAAGGCGCATCTACGTTATTTCATTTCCACAGGGAGTTTCCTGAACGGAGGTGCAGTAAACTCCCCCTCCATGCATAACGCAATCAACAGTGCACTTCACCTCTCATTCAAACTTGCAAAAGGTATTAGCACTTGGATCCCACTCTCTCGCTCTGACTGAGAGTGAATCACAGAGAGAGTCTCAGCCTCAGTCACAGACCCCCTGGACATACAACACAATGCAGCCCTCTCGAGTTACACTTCATATACACACAACAAATCATCTGTGATGTGATAAAGACACTCCCATACAAAAATGCACAATGGTAACCATAGATTTTCAGCAAGATACCATATTATATATACTAGATGTGTGTTAAAAGAATATTTTTTCCTTTTATACTTTCTGTCATTTAAATTTCATATTTGATGTCTCTGGTGGTGACTAATACCAACCCTTGCTAAAAAGTTTCCATGGAAACCATAGTTACTGCCAAGGTACCACAATAATTACTACTGTTCCTGTAAATTAATACATTTCTTATACAATTTCATTCAAACAGTATAAGATATTTGAGATTTTATTTACTTATTTATTTTGCTTAATGACAGTGGCCACAATCAAAGTTCACACAGCTTTATTGTAGAAACTTTGGCTGAAACTGTAGCAGCCATGGTCAATTCGAAAGAGCTGTGTTAAAGGGATAGTTCACCCAAAAAATGACAATTTTGTCATCATTTACTCACAATGTTGTTCCAAACCTGTATGAGTTTTTTTTTTTCTGCTGAACACAAAAGAAGCTATTTTATGTTGGTAAACAAACAGTTGATGGTAGCCATTGACTAACATAGTGTTTTTCCCCCCCTCCATACTATGGAAGTCGATGGCTACCGTCAACTGTTTGGTTACCAGGGTTCTTTAGAATGTCTTCTTTTGTGTTCAGCAGCTGACAGGAATTTATACTGGATTGGAATAACTTGACAGTGAGGAAATTACGAAAAAAAAAATGTTTTTAGTGAACTACAGTATAGTTTTAATTTAAATCCATCCATTGTTTAAACGTAAGATACGTTAGGATGTGTGTGTGTGTGTTACAAAACTACAAATTTTGTCTTTGACTGATGGCAGTTTTGCACTGTCATTTTCAAATGCAGTTACATGTAGATAATGGGCAGGTGTGGTTTGTGGGAACCTGTGCCACTGTTCGTCAGCAGTGTCACAATGAGTCATTCTGCTTTGATTAAGTGATGAGTGTGTGCTTCTGTGTGTGTGTGCATGCATGCATTCATTACTCAAGAACAAAAGCCCCTGCATTATGCATTAGAGCAGGAGTGTTCAGTCCTGGAGATCTACAGTAGCTGCTCTCAGGCTGCTAACACACCTGACTATAATTTTCTAGTGAACCCAAAAACCTTGATTAGCTGTTTCAGGTGTGTGATTAAAGTAGCAGCTGAACTCTGCAGGAAGGTTATATCCAGGAGCAATGTTAAGCTACAGACACACACTAGGCTTCCAGCACGAAAATTACTTTGGACCCTGATACAAATATGGGCAACAGGATGTGATGTCTTGCTCTAGAGCCTCTGGCTGGCAGTGTTGTTATTGTCAACTAAAACTAAAACTTTTACAAATAGTTAACTGAAAATAACAACCCAGGCTTGTGAAAATACGTGCCTCTGTATACATTTCTGCAGCACCGTAATGGACTACTTGCATTGACGCACTTCCGTTTTGAAATCTTACGGCTCAGTTATTTCCGGTTATGAGCCTATGTTGGAAAATAATTATTGCATGACAAACTTAAATAACTTTTACTTAAAGAAAAATTTTAAATGTTGCTTTGGCAAATAACTGAAATAATAAGTTGAAGTGCTATATTTACAATTTAAACTTTTAACATTTAAAAGCTAAATAGATGTATTTTAAGCACATGACAACATTACTTAAACTTATACTAAAATTAAAATAAACTGAAAAATGTAAAAATAAAGGCTAATTCAAAATAACAAATACTAATAGAAAAATGTTAAAATGAGCTAAACCAATTTATTTTACCACACCAAAAATTAATATTCTAATATATTATATTAATTTTAAAGAATTCAGTTATATTAATTGCTAAAACGGTAAATTAGTTAGCACATTAATTCATATATGAACATTTAATTAAAATATTATGCTTAATTTAGCCTTAATTTAACATTTCTTAAGCTAACAAGTAATTGTTCATGTACAGTAAACGGCAGTATCAAGTATTAAAGTAAACCGCTGAGAAACAGAACCAAATACAGAAAGTAATTAAATGTAATATACTTAACTGGCATAGTTTTCACTGCGTGATTATATAAAAGTTTGACTGAGTTTGACTTTTAATCAAACTGAGCTGTAAATTAGTTTTCTTTTGTTATTCTTTAGGCTTAACTTTGTGTACATCTTTGATTGTTAATAGTAGTTATTAACTAAAGTTATCCAACCACAAGCAGTGAGTCATTTTCATAATATTTGTTTGATTTAATATTAATGACACATTGATGACACAACACAGTAGTAAGTGTTTTCTACTGCACATATACACTGCAAAACTTACAGATGCCCAATTGAGATGATACGTTTTACTATTGATACTGAATTGAACTCCTTTTTTATTTATTTATTTATTTTTTTTATTTAGCATCAACTCGGTACCAAAGCACTACTTCTTTTGCCATCCCTAAAGCAAACCATTGATGTTTCTATTCGTTATGTTGAGCCAAGAGGTCAATCTGTGACATTTAGTTCCTCTGCTGGTCAAATGTCACAGGTGTGCATTTATCGGCATGGTTGACGGCTTCAAACGCAGCTCGTCCAATCAGAAATTAGAGTGGGAGCTATTCTTTTTCGCCTCATGGCCCACACCCAAACGTCATTTGAGTTTTCCTGTCGAGTCTCTCCCAGAGGGATCGCTCAAGGTTATATCCTCTCCCGTGTCAACACAGGACTCCACCTGCTCGTGAGAACAGGGCCTAACTCAAACACACACACCGCAGAGTTGAGCTCAATCAGACGGAGCGTCATGTCACACTTTATGAAATGATAAACTGGCCATTACGAACGCAGATACACTACAGCACCGCTGCGACCGCCGCCCCCTGGGGATAATGACAGGGTTCCTTTACTCTGCCGAAAGCTGAGCTGAAATGGAAGACGTGTCATTTGGTGACAAACGGCTTCATCTCTGTTTTGAATAGGAGATGTCCCGTGCCGTGAGGTGGAACACTAAATTCTTTTGGGCAATTTGCAGTCCTGTGTGTCTGTCTTTCTCGGTGAGAGAGCCATGGGGGTTCGCTTTGAGACAGACTGTAAATGGTTTCCGCCTACACGCGCTCCTGCTTTTCTCTCTCTCACTTCATTCCTTGCTGTTTTTCTGATATTTCTCGCATTAAACGCCACACATTCTGTCACATACACACACACACACTCTTGCATAAACATAGTCACGCACTCATAGTTGAGCCTGGGCAAATATCGTGCCTTGGTAGATGGTGTCCTTGGATGCACAAAGCGCTTGCAGTGGAGAGCGCTCATTCTCATCTGAAAGTGAGGCATAAGGGAGTGCGTACACACACATACACATACACACACACTCTATTCCTCCCCCTCTCGCATACACTCCCACGCTCACTGGTTTGTTTAGGATAATGATGCCCCTGTCACCACCTCCCACTCATATCCTCCCACCACATCTCTTTCTCTGTGTTTTACTGCCTTCATTACATCACTGTGTTATACTCGCACCCTTACACAAGCAGACAATGGTTGGACTACACGTAGACGGCGCATCACAACACGGCGCATGCTTACCAAGGTTACGTCGTGTTTTCTCACCACTGTTTTGGTATTTAGTCATGTTTAAAGGAATGTTCTGGTGTTGAGAAAAAGGAATAGTTCACCAAAACATGAAAATCTACTCACCCTTAGGTCGTCCAAGATGTAGATGAGTTTATTTCTTCGTGGGAACAGATTGGAGAAATTTAGCGTCACATCATTTGCTCACTAATGGATCCTCTGCAGTGAACGGGTGCCGTCAGAATGAGAGTCCAAACTGCTGAGAAAAACATTTACAATAATACACAAGTAATCTACATGACTCCAGTTCATCAGTTAATGTCTTGTGAAGTGAAAAGCTGCATGTTTGTAATTGCTGTCTGAATCAGGAGAGAAATATGCACAGATCAGTCATCGTATACACGCAAGAACAGTCTAAAACGTTATTAAACAAATATGTCAGTGGATTTTGATGTGAGAGGATGGACTTTTTTCTTGGAGGAAATGTTATTATGATTATAGAGTTGTATTTTGGTCAGAAGTAAAGGTTTACGGTTAAAATGCCTTAATTATGGATTTTTCTTTTCTTACAAACGCGTTTTGAAGGAATGTTCTGGTGTTGAGAAAAAGAAATAGTTCACCAAAAATAAAAATGTCCTCACCCTCAGGCCGATCAAGATGTAAATAAGTTTGTTTGTTCATGGGAACATATTTTATGAAATTTAGCATTACATCACTTCCTCACCAATGGATCCTCTGCAGTGAATGGGTGCCGTCAGAATGAGAGCTGATAAAAACACCACAATAATCCACAAGTAATCCACATGACTCCAGTTCATCAGTTAACATCATGAAGCAAAAAGCTGCACGTTTGTAATTCTTGTGTGAATCAAGAGAAAAATATGCACAGATCAAGCACCGTTTATAAGCAAAAACAGTTCAAAATAATAAACAAATATGTCAGAGGATTTTGATGTGAGAGGACAACAGTGGATATAGTTTTTCACTGGAAGAAGTGTTATTATGGATTATAGACTTGTATTTTGGTCAGAAGTGATGGTTTACAGTTAAAATGCCTTAATTATGGATTTTTTTCTCACAAACATGGTTTAAAGGAATGTTCTGGTGTTGAGAAAAAGAAATAGTTCATCAAAAACTGAAAATGTACTCACCCTTTGGCTGTCCGAGATGTAGATGAGTTTGTTTCTTCATGGGAACAGATTTGGAGAAATTTACCATTGCATCACTTTCTCACCAATGGATCCTCTGCAGTGAATGGGTGCCGTCAGAATGAGAGTTGATAAAAACATCACAATAACCCGCAAGTAATCCACATGACTTCAGTTCATCAATTAACGTCTTGTGAAGTGAAAAGCTGTGTGTTTGTAATAAACAAATCCATTATTAAAACGTATTTAACTTATTGTTTGTATTGAGTCCTATATCTGTAATACTGCTTTATGCAGTACAAAGTAAATATAAAAAAATAAAAAATCTGAATCAGGAGAGAAACATGCACAAGTCCATCACCATTTACAAGCAAAAACAGCCCAAAATGGTTCTAAACAAATATGTTGGTGGATTTTGATGTGAGAGGACAACAGTGAATAAAGTTATTCACTGGAAAAGGCGTTATTATGGATTATAGACTTGTATTTTGGTCAGAAGTGATGGTTTACAGTTAAAATGCCTTAATTATGGATTTTTTTCCCTACAAACACAGTTTAAAGGAATGTTCTGATGTTGAGAAAAAGGAATAGTTCGCACAAAAATGAAAATATACTCAGCCTTAGGCCGTCCAAGATGTAGATGAGTTTGTTTCTTCATGGGAATAGATTAGGAGAAATTTAACATTACATCACTTGCTCACCAATGGATCCTCTGCAGTGAATGGGTGCCGTCGGAATGAGAGTTGATTAAAAACATCACAATAATTCCACAAGTAATCTACATGACTGTAGTTCATCAGTTAACATCTTGTGAAGTGAAAAGCTGCATGTTCATGATAAACAAATCCATCATTAAGATGTATTTAACTTCTGTTGTGTTTGTTGAGTCCTCCAATCATAATAGTGCTTTATACAATGGAAAAAAAAAGAAGTCTTGTCTGAATCGGGAGAGAAATATGCAAAATGATGAATATGTCAGTGGATTTTGATGTGAGAGGACAACAGGGGGATGAAGTTTTTTCACTGGCGGAAGCGTTATTATGAATTATGGACTTTTATTATTGTGATGTTTTTATCAGCTTTTTGGACTCTAATTCTGACTGCATCCATTTACTGCAGAGGATCCATTGGTGAGCAAGTCATGTAATGCTAAATTTCTTCAAATCTTTCCCCACGAAGAAAAAAACTCATTTACATCTTGGATGGCCTAAGGGTGAGTATATTTTCATTTTTAGGTGAACTATTCCTTTTTCTCAACACCAGAACATCCCTTTAAATGTGACGAGATACCAACTCAGTGGTGAGAAAACACGACGTAATCTGGTCCAACAAACTCATCTAGATCCTAGATGGCCTGAGGGTGAAGAAATTTTCATCAAATTTCCATTTTTGGGTGAACTGTTCATTCAAAATAGCATTTATGGCCCAATGTTGATTCCCACAGAAAATAATTTGGCGAATTTGCATGGAAAACAATGTCGTTTTGTTGGAGCTTTTACACATATTCAATAAAGTAAGTTACGGTCGTGTACATCCACGGTGCATTTTAATGTACACGGCCTGGACCCGTGTTCTTTGTAAATGTCTTTCTCTAAAAACCGAGGGATGAGTTGAAATGACTTTCTGGGCTGATCTGACATTTTATGGCACAAATGTTGTTGACGCTTTTATTGAACACAGAACGTTCCTAGAAATGAGTTTAATATGTGTCTTATTGGATTTTATTATGGATGTTTGCCGTGGACTGTACTGTTGATTCTTCAGTAAGTCTAGCAAAGGGAAAAAAGTATCTAAAATACTGCAAATAAAGCAGCATCCTTTACTGCTTTAGTAAAGTTGCTTGTGAAACAGTTACCATGAGAACAAAGCTTGCTGGAATTTGCCTCCCGCTCTTTTATTCAGATTTGGATGTTGTTTTGATGTTAGGCTTCCGTTTGATGTGATAAATGAAATAATTAGCATTCGTGTCTATTCCGTTTAAATATTCAGTTTCAGTTTCCGGATAAATTATAACTGACTGATTTAATCAAATTTGTATTACGTTCTGCCTTACACCGTGTCTACACAAGAGCCTGATGATGCGTCACGTCACAGCATGCCACAACAGCTTGAAGTCGTCCATACTGAAAGCACCGCAGTTAAACGTCTCTGAATATTTACTTGCGTAAACCTTCCAGCTGCACGCCTGAGGACAAACTCCGGATCCTACCTTATTTTCAGTTTCAATTCACTGGCATGAAAAGTATATTTGCATAAACTTCACACAAAATCATATAGTTTAGAAGCCAAACATAACTTCTTTTTAGTAATCCTGAGACGTCCCAAACTGTCTTTGAAGCCAGTTAAACGCATAAAACAATGACCAACCAGAAGCCATCCTATTGATTCATCAATGGACTTACAGCAAGACCTTATAGCCAATCAGAATGTCAAACGCCCTAATTAATATTCATGAGCTACTGTAAACTCAACCTGACTCTTGTGCCTGACAGAAGGAAACTTCTCGAGGAGAGTAGACAGGACTATGAGAAGATGAATAGCCTTTAACAATGCTGTTCAGACTTTCTAAAACGTAACTTTTAAGTAGAGCGCCTGACATTTGTGGAAAGTTTCATTTTTAAGCTTTTGAATGGTTTCTCATATGAGTGTTTCTATGGCAACTAGATATTTAAAACAGTCAAGTACCAGTGACAGAATGGAAGTCCCACCTTTCATATAAAAGAGCCTTATTAATAAAAGCACTGCCTCATCTTATTGCTGTCAAAGGTTTTAGTCATAATTTCAGTTGAGGAAGCTACATCTATTATAACATTTTTATCGATGATCTGAAGTATGATAGGAAATAGGTCCTAGTGACTTGCAGTGTCAAGATGACTTGCCTCAGAGGGATTTTGGCCATAAATGTGAAACGAGGCTGTTGAGATGTATTTTTCAGATCGTTTCGGCACCCATTCCTATAATGGGGAAAAACTGTTACATAATTAGGACTCATCAGCGTTTACGCCCCTCTGAGTGGCAAATGATGTGATGATATGCCGTTTTAATTTCCTGTCATGGCTGAAGCACTTTCCCCAATGGTTTAGGTCGAGTGGCCAGTGAGATATCGATGCAGAAAGAACTCAATGACACATTTTATTCCCTTGAGATCTGCAAACGTTGCCTGCGATTACCTCAGTTTGAGAAGACAGAGTATGCATTTTAAATGCTAAGGCTAGCATCTGTGAGCTTGGCAACCACATATAGGGCCCTATGAAATCCGTTTTTTTTTCCCCCAAATTCCGTTTTTTTCCGTTTTAATTTTTCTGGATTCTGTTTTTCCCATTTTAATTTTTCTCAACTCCTTTTTAATGGTTAAATTAAATTTTATTAATCAAAGAGCATGTCGAATTACTTAAAATCATGAATCTTATATAATTTCACATCGATTTAATAAAGGTTTAACAAAAATGACATGTTTAGGGCCCTATGAAATGTTTTATTTTTTCTAACCATATGTTTTATTGTTATCAAATTCTGTGTTTTAGCATGTCTAATTATTTGAATGCATACTCAAATTTATTCTTTAAATAGCCTTATGAAAGGGTTTTTTTTACCCTCAGAAAAATGTCTGGTTATCAAATGAAGGCATAAAACAATCTTTTAATTATTGAAAATTAAGCAAACTTTTTTTGGCAAACAAAGGGGAATTTACTATTAAAATTAAAACATGGAAGAAATGTTGTGTGATTATACCCTAAAAAATAATGTTTGTTTCATTTTAGTAGCAGTAGTAGTAATAGTAGTATCTGGCACAATGTCTTCAAGTTAAACCGGACTTTTATTTTGATGGGTTGCTGTGTCTACCTTTACAGTTCTGTGTGTATATGATATAATGCTAGTTTTTCTAAAATGGAACGGTCAAATGCTCATGAAGTGACTCTCAGCAGATATTGTTCATGTATTTATGTTCTCATTTAGTGAGACGACAGATGCTGAAATCGCCGCGAGCGTCACGCGTGCTTCAGTGTGTGTAGTAAACAAAACTGCTTGTCTGCTCCATTCATTAAAACAAACACACGCAGAACATGCAGGATTCACATTTAAATGGTATTTTTGCGGCGTAATATTTACAAATACTAGTCCATATTGTGGTTTGATTTAAGTGTAATTACCTACTTTTGATTAATTCATTAAAACTTTGACAAATTCCGTGACATTCTGCGTTATTCAGTAAATTCCGTTTTTATGACTAGATTCTGCGATTCCGTCCGTGTTTTTTGCATCGCGGAAATCATAGGGCCGTACACATAGCAATGTAATGTACATTTATAATAGTATGCTTTGTGTTTTATTACCTTAGCATTGAATTACAGAAAACTAGTTGATGCTTCTGTATGAGTGTTTCTAATATAGTGGTAGAGGAAATTAGAAATTTGTATCTTTGGTTCTTTTGACCATAATTGATCTTTAAAGTCCTCATGAAATTGCTTTTAGTATGAACATGTTAGCCTTAAGGTTAACTAGGGCTGGGTATCATTCAAAAATTTTCAGTATCGATGCCGATACCGATACCTTGACTTCGATACCGGTTCCTGAACGATACTTTTTCCGATGCCAATTTTATTAAATCAATTTTAACAAGATTACATTATCTCAAAATATTTTTTTTCAGCTTACTGACATTTATAGAAATTCAAAGACTCCTGAGCCACTGCACAAAGGAACAAAATATATCCAACACAATAAATCAGTGATGAGATAATTTTAGCTCAAAAAGTTTTCAGTTTACACATCTGTTAGGCTGCATTCACACTATTGCATGTTCGTTTTAAAATGCATACCTCAGACAGAATCTTAATTTCGATTCATTTTCCACTAATTTACTGATAAGCACTAGCACCTTCCAGCGCTGTCTGCCGATATGTAGAATGTTATATGCCTTCTCTTTTCTGCAGTCGCTGTTCTGACTCAGAAGGCATAACATATTTAACAACATTAAACGGAAGTTATTACAAACACTCGCTGGTGGTTTAAAATGAGTTTTGAGTAAAAGTGGAATATTAATCTTATTTATTGTCTTATGTAGCATCATGCTACAGTGTTCGTGAATGATCACGTAATGCACACTTTCGGTTGTGTAGTATGGACAGATATCTTTTCTGAAATGCCAGTATGGATGAGGATTGTTTTAATTTTTTAAACAAAAACGCACCAGTGTAAACGTAGCCTTACATCTAAGGGGGTTGTAGGTTTAACAGCCTTCCGTGTGAGCCGCATCTCTGAGTGTAACCGGTGTAAACTAGCAGGTCTGTTCGACTTTGTTGCGGCTCTGCGCAGGATCAAGAGAGCTATAGAGAGCACCCTACTTCGAATGCTTTCGGTTTGCTCTCGCAGATGTGCCGCGCGAAGACGGTTTGTTGCTACGTTGACCAAAGTGTACACGCAGCGAAGTGCACCACTGGCGTGCAAGCCGCACTCAAAGTTCAAATTAGTTGAACTTTTGCCGCTTCTAGTCGAACACACCTAGTGCTGCAGGCCTATTGACACACTGATATTGACGAGATGAACCTCTTAGGTATCGAAGTTTGGTACCGAACGACAAGAGGTTTTTTGATACTCGATGGTATCAAGGCATTTCGGTCGGTGCCTAAAAAGTGTCGAAGTCGATACGCAGCCCTAAGGTTATCTGTAAGCTAGCGAGCTCCAAAACAATGACAAAATTTGCATTGAAAAGATATAAGCATTCAACACTTACAGTCTCCACTTTCCACCAATACGGATTAACGGTTATGATGACATCACCCTGCACTTCAGCTTCTCATTAAATGTTCTGTCCAATCAAATGCTCTCTAGAATCCAAAGGGTCCTGCCCCCTACACTATAAATAGACGCTAAAGCTGCAGCTGAAATTAATCACTTTTTAACAGAATTAGTATTTTCTGTACAGTGAATGGCACGTAGTGCACTATGTAGGGGATACGGAACGATTCAGGCAGTGGAAATATGCGTTCCATTGGGGTGAATTAAGACTGGTTTCGTTTTGTGTCACATGATAGCGGATCATATGCACGACTCAGCGCAGACCACAAAATGATATGGATGCGATATGGATGGACTTTTATACGCTGTCAAATGCGGCTTTACCCAGCTCAACGGCTCTGGCCCAAGCTGTTATAGAAACAAAACGCTACTGGCTATTTAAAAAAAGGGGGCGGGGCTGCTAGATATGTCCCACCCTGTCTTCTTTTTTCAGATGAAATTAGCCTACGTCAACACATAGAATAATGCTGTGTGTTTCAATGCACTTCAGTGAACGTTTAAATATTTGTTCCCTTTTTGGACAATGTTAGGGGAGACACATTACAAGTTATGTAATCACATTAATTTTTTTCAAGCAACTAGTAAAAAATATCTGAGTTACTTTTTTAAATAAGTTACTTTCTTTTCCCATTTATTCACTGTTCTCCTGTCCTGTTTTGAGAGAAATCAGGAGTGAGGTGCAGAGACAGAGGCACTGCCTTCAGGCAAATTAATTTTACTTTTGATGTAAAAGGGTCTTTAAAGTTGCCAAAAATATAACTTTTGGGTTTTTTGTTTTTAAAAAAGCATATAAGCAAGTCCTCAGGTGACAAAATAACTCAAAAGTAACATAATATATTTCTTTTAAAAAGTAATGCCGTATTGTAATGCGTTACTTTTAAAAGTAACTTTCCCCAACACTGCTTTTGGAAGTCATAGAAATGCTGATTCCCCCAATTAGTTTTTTTTTGTTTGTTTTTTTTAATAGCTTCCATTCACCACTATGTAAGTTTAACCAACTGTGATGACTCTAGCTTTAGAGAACACCAGAAATGTGAAAAGCATCCATTAGTGATTGGCTCTTTTATTATGAAGGCGGGAGCCGCCATATTGGGTGTTCGAATTTACACTCCCAGTGCATTTGCGTTTTAAAGTGCATAACTTTTGCTGTGGTTACGGCTCTCGTTTACACTACTCCGGCGTTTTCAACCCTCAAAAATGGAGAGTTTTGAAAATGCTGCAGACCCTGTTTTAGTTTAAAAACTCTGGGGTTGCGTTTCAGTGTAAACGGACCAAACCGCAGAATTTTGAAAATGATGGCGTGGCTGCCCACATTCGCTCTGTGTATCCTTGGCGACAATGTAATATCACAGCTTGGGCCAGAGCTGCTGAGCTTTGTAAAGCCACATTTGACAGTGTGTGACAGCCACAATCTCATCCATATCACTATAAAATACAGCATTCTGTGTAGAATTCAAATTGGTCTGATACATTTTGTGGTCTGCACCAATTCACACATACAATCTGCGTTGTGCTGTCGTGTCTCTGGACTGGAGCAGACTGTGTGGACGCTGCAGCGGTTCACGTGACACAGCGCAAAACCAGACTTCTTTCACCCCAATGGAAAGCATATTTACACTGTCTGAAATGTTCCCTATCCCCAATATAGTGCACTACGTGCAATTTACCGTATAGAAAATACTAACTCACTGAACAAGTGACCAATTTCAGCCACAGCTTCAGTGTCTATTTATAGTGTAGGGGGCGGGACGAATCAGATTCTAGAGAGCATTTGATTGGACAGAACGTTTGATGAGAAGCTGAAGTGCAGGATGATGTCATCAAAACCATTGATCCATATTGGTGGAAGTTAGAGACTGTAATTATTGAATGTTTCTATCTTTTAAATTGTTTTGGAGCACACTAGATTATAGATTACCTTAAGGCTGACATATTTATACTAAAAGCTGTGAAACATCAATTTTGATTTCATGGGGACTTAAGAACTATTTACTGAAAGTTCTTTATTGGCATCAGTGGTTCTATGAAGAACCTTAAACAACCATGGAACCTTTTAAGTTTACATATCTTGTATCAAAGAGGAAACAGGCTAATGGCACTAGTAAATGCTGGTAAGCCTAGGAGGGTTGTTGTTTATTCAGGAGGGAAAGTGTTTTGCTCAGTCACTTCTTTTAATGGAGCATAGAGTCCTATGATAACTTCTGACATCCCCTCTCTCTCTCTCTCTCTCTCTCTCTCTCACCTGGGCCTGTCGGAATGAGAGCAGTGGAGCTCTTTTATTAGCCCTGTGCCTCGGTCCCAGGAGCCCTGCTTTCTCCTGCTCTATTTCTGAGAGCTGCACTGCATGCCGGGAGAACGAGGGCCCACACGCACTCCCTCACCTTGCCCTTGATTTGCTGTCTTGGCATATATGTGCCGAGCGTCTTGATCTATGCTGTGTGTATGTTGCGTCTGGCATGGCTTTCATCGAGCTCAGAGCTGGAATAGTTAATAAGCTTCTGTAGCCCCATGAAATTAGAGGCTTTCTGCGTTTCATCCTGTAGTGCTTTATTACAGAGATGGCTTCCTCTCAATTGCTGTTATTATAATATCTCCTTTCTTTTTGTGCTTGCTTTCTTTTGCTTTTTTTTTTTTTTTTTTAAACTTATCCTGATCTTTCTGTCTTCACATCCTCGCTTCTTTTTTAAAAAGGTCATAGCATGGATTTTTTTCTTGCTTTTTTTTTTTAGAAAATAAGAGGTTAGTGTAGTCATCAGTGGTTAATATTTTATTTTTGATATTTTAGAAATCATTTTAATATGCTGATTTATTATCAGTGTTGAAAACAGCTGTGCTGCTTAATTTTATTGTATTTTATTTTATTTTTAACCAAAGAATCCTGAAAAAAGTATCAGAGGTATCACAACAAATCAGCATATTAGAATACTTTCTGAAGGATCATGTGACACGGAAGACTGGAGTTATGGCTGCTGAAAATTCAGCTTTGCATCACAAGAATAAATTATATTTTGAAGTATATTAAAATAGAAAACTGTTGTTTTAAATAGCAATAATATTTCACAATATTCCTGTTTTTTCTGTATTTTTAAACATTTTTTTAAACATATGAAACTTCTTTTAATATAAATTCAGCAATATAAACAACTAAAATAAAGCTAAATTCCATGTTATAAGTGGCCTTTAGAGAGAAAGTGATGTAGCAATGGCCCTTAAACTGCACTGTGTTGGTGTATTCCTGTCAAGACACATCAGAGGTGATCTGGATCAATCAGTGCTCTGCGCCGAACACGTCTCAACAAGGCAGAGAGAAGGTTCTGCACAGAACTGGTTGATTCATGGAATGAGTGTTAAGTTGTCTCAGTCTTATTCCAGCAAATGTATATTCTTCTTCCTTGGTACCTCACATTAGCCCCATCATTGCGTTTCCACCTCTCGTCAGCTGAGGAGCACAGGCTGTGCCGAGAGGATCCCTCACACTTGCCCTTCTCTGCCAAATCTGCCAAAAATTGCAGTTTGGAGTGGAAGCAGCATCCCTGTCAGCTCTAATGGCTACATTCACACACTGTGTTGTCTGTCAGGATTACAGACTCTCTGATCTCCACCTCTTTTCTTTCCCTCTTTTACCCGTCCTCAAATCCCGAAGCTTCTTATGGCGAACAAAGCCGCATACACACACACACAAAGCAAACACAAAGATGTGCTCGCACTCACAAAACCCTTGAAAAACCACAGGAATTCCATGTGATTTTATTTTATATAACAGTATATTTGTTGAAAATACCAATTATGAAAAAAAATGCTGTAGTAATTTTTTTTAAAGCTGTCCAGGAGACTGCCTTCAGACTGGCTGTGCAGTTTTTGCTCTCCTCTATATGATAATGCTAATTTGTTGGCTTCAGCTGAACTGCCATTGGAGAGTTCAGTGATCTGTGTCTCTGAACAGCACTGATACTGTCCTACATGCTGAGGTGAGGAAGTCACGGCAGCGGAGAGATTTTACTGGGTCAGTAGGACAGGATCCCTGACCTGACAAGGATGATCTTCAGCTAGTTATATGATTAAACCGCTACACACACACACATACATTGTATTTTTATTGTATATGGGGACTTTTCATTGAGACAATGATTTGTATACTTTATCAAGTCAAGTCAAGTCAAGTCGAGCTTTATTGTCATTCTGCTACATGTGTGGACATATAGTGGAACGAGATGTCGTGTCTCCCAGGACCACGGTGCTACATACCAGTTAAGCATAATATAAACACAACAGTACACGAATAAGAAAAGCAATTATAGGCCTATACAACGGTTAACCATCTGACTATACATATACTATAAATACTATAACTATAATAAATAGTCGACTACACATACAAAACTGAGACAACAAAAACTTTACATAAGTACTGTACATGACGTTTTACAAGAGACATTTGTTCATGAAATTGTGCAGAAGAGAGATTTTGAGGGAAGCAGCGCATAGTGCAAAATGGTTCATAGTGCAATGCACAAATAAACGTGTAATTCTATTGAGTCTTTGTAGCAGCGAGTGTTTATAGAAAGTGTCTAATGTACATAAGTGTGTTACTACAGGTGGTTTTATACTCTATCCCCTAACCCTAATTTAAAGGAGAACTCAACTTCCAGAACAACAATTTTCAAATAATTTACTCACCCCCTTGTCATCCAAGATGTTCATGTCTTTCTGTCTTCAGTCGTAAAGAAATTATGGTTTTTAAGGAAAACATTTCAGGATTTTTCTTCATATAATGGACTTCAATTGTGCCCCCGATTTTGAACTTCCAAAATGTAGTTTAAATGCAGCTTCAAAAGGCTCTTTTGGTCCCCATAAAGTATAGGGAATACCAGGTATGCACACACACATACATGTAATTCTTTTAAGGTAGCATCTCTTTTGTAAAGGGAAATTTTATCTTTATTTACCTAGGGCTGAGTTTTGATACAAATTTCACTATTCGATTAGATTCGATTCAATTCTGATTCACTACATTTCCATTCGATCGGATTTCAGATTCGATTTGGTTCAATATAGATTATTTTGGATATACAGTTGCAATCAAAATTATTCAAGCTTTTTTTCAAAATACAACCCAAGATCCAGGACTTAAAATTTCCTAGAGACACAGCTGGCAGCCTTTTTCCTTAGTTTAAAATGTGTTGCACCACAAAACCTTTGAGAGTGTTGAACAAAAAAAGCACAATGTCATAAAATGTTTGATCAGAGCAACTGAGAAAAACCTGCAATGTACAGCCAAAGACTTGCAAGATGATCTGACGAAAGGAAGAAAAACATTTCAATGCAGTGTGTAAGAAGAACACTAGACAAGTATGGCCTTCATGTTGAGGCATCTTGCTGAATACCACTCTTTACCAAGAAGAACAAAAAGGCAGACGAACACGCTAAAATTCATTTGGATAGACCTGTGGAGTTCTGGAAGAATGTGGTACTTTTTGGACCCATGGATCAGCGGTGTGTCTGGTGCAAAAAGGCAAAACGCAAAATAAAAACTTGAGATTATCAGTGATCTGAAAGCTATTTTAGGCAAAGAATGGGCCAAGAATGCAGTAGAGAGGAGACAGAAGCTTCTAAGAACTTACAAGCAGCGTTAATTGATGGTTTTAAAGAAAAAAAGATTCTGCACGAAATTTGACATTTGTGGGTTGAATAATTTTGAACATGAACGTTTAGAGCCAATTTCATATTTTTTTTTCTTGATTCTTCAACTTGCATTCTCAGAATGACTCAAATGTGTATTAATAAACTTTCTCTAATAGTGCACTGATGCCTTTGTTGAATTTTTTTCACAAAATTTTGTTCTCTGCAGTAAAAGTGAAGAGAATTTGAAATCTGAGACTTTGTTTCACATCAAAAGTAACAAAACACAAAGCTTATTGCAAATTGTTGGATGGGAGGTGCTGTACAATGTTTCTTTCACTAACCAAAAACAGGCTAGACAAATCGATTCTTGGGAATTAAGAATCAATATAATTTTTTTTTTTTTTTTTTACACAACCCTAGTATTACCATGTTTTTGGTACCATACTACTACTATAATATTCTTTAAAGTACCTTGTAATGAATTACTGTACTGTATGTGCCATGGGATATGTGACCCTGGACCACAAAACCACAAAATATCATCTGAAAGCTGAATAAATAAGCTTGTTATGGTAGGACAATATTTGCCTGAGATACAACTATTTAAAAATCTGGAAAAAAAAGGGTGCAAAAAAAAAAAAAAAAACCTCTTAGCAGTTCTTAGCAGTGCATATTACCAATCAAAAATTAAGTTTTGATATATTTACGGTAGGAAATTTACAAAATATATTCATGGAACATGATTTTTACTTAATATCCTAATGATTTTTGACATAAAAGAAAAATCAATAATTTTGACCCACACCGTGTATTGTAGGCGAACTACTATTTAGTTTAATATTAGTTTAACTACTATTTGGAAAAAGAATAAATATAGACTTGTACACTGACAAGTACAATTGAATCTAGCTAAGACAGGCAAATGATAAAACAGATGATAAATGAAAAATTAGGATCACTGTTTCAGACTGCTTCAGAATACGTAATGAATACATTTAAAAACAAAAGCACTCTAACTTGTATAGCTGCAGGCAAAATGGTACAAAAAAAACGTGTTATGTAACTAAATGTGTTTTCCCTCTACAATAAGTCTTTTGGTAACACTAGCAATGGTGACTGTGTTTCACTGAATCTATTTTTTGAATTAGTTAGGCCTAATTAAAATGAATCATCCAAACAAACAGTCACTTTCAGATGAATCAGACTACAATAGAGAGAGGATATTCTAGGAGAGCGTTTGATTGTTGCTGGTCGGTTTCACGCATCTCATCTTCATCACAATCCTGCTCCTGCAGGGCACCTTCATGCACATTTACCTCCAACACACCTGCCTGGAAGTTTCTGGTAATCCTGAAAACCTTGAATATCTGGTTCAGGTGTGTTTAATTGGGGCTGGAGATGCAGGATGATACCCCTCCAGGAGCAGGATTGGACACTCCTGAAGTGATCTTAGCAGCAGCAGCACTGCAACAGCAGGCTCACATTGTGCTTCCACTCTGTTGCTACATGAAAGAACTGCAGCTGTGTGCAGAAAATAATGGGATGTTTGTGTTTGGTTTCATAAACGTCAGCATCGCCAAATATGTGCTGATAAGTAGATTTACAGTGCATTTTCACCATACATTTTGCATGGTTGCCAGTTTGGTGTGCAAATTGTAGCAACATGGGCTCAGCAATGAATATGCAGCATTAATGCAAACACAAGATGCAGACCATTCACACATGCGGCAGATTGTAGGAACAAAGCACAGAGTGGTCAATGAAAAATGGTTGAAAACCCTGTTGAAAAAACAGGCATATGCTGGTTAGGTAGGTTTTGAAGCATGGATGCTGATTTTAGCTGGTTTA
>JAHKKF010524725.1:6351-16641 GCA_019740295.1 Labeo calbasu | reverse complement strand
GCATTTGTGATCGTTTGAAGCTGCATCTAAACTACATTTTGGAAGTTCAAACTCAGGGCACCATATCAGTCCATTATATGGAGAAAAATCCTGAAATGTTTTCCTCCAAAAATTAATTCATAATTTCTTTACGACTGAAGAAAGACATGAACATGTTGGATTACAAGGGGGTGACTACATTATATGTGAATCTTTGTTCTAGAAGTGGACTTCTCTTTTAAACACACAGGGCTCTATTGCCTTCACATTTTTGAAAAAGCTCCTGCATTTACACTGCACTTACAAATCGCATAAATAATATTATGAGATTAATGTTTTAAATATAAAATTTAGAACACAGAAATACGAAATGATAGAAAAAATAGAATGACATTTTTAAATGTGAGACTGAAACTGGCAGTAGGTGGCCGCAAGCCACTGTTCTTGAGTCATTTATTTAATCGATTCGTTTAAAACGGCTGATTCATTCAAAAACGAAGAAACTGTTTTTATGAATGGATCAGTAAATTATTGATTCAAAAACGCAAATTCATTCAGTACCAAAACACCGCAGTCTGTGAAGAGGCACAACATGGCTTTGCTTAGAACTTGAGCAAAAAGACAGTATTGTCTCTACGATTTAAATCACTTAATAATAACTTATTTTTTATCGAATTGTTGCCCTGACACTTAGTAAAGTCTACCACTGACCACACATATAATGGCTCTAAATGCATGCGTGCGTCCTAGAAAGTCTGTGATTTGTTGCTACAGTAACAATAACCTGATTTTGACAGATGATGAGGTCGGTATTATGACGTTATACAGTAAGATACCTGAAGCAGCTGCATTTTGCTGTTTAAGTGCTGGTTTAATAGCAGTCATTTTAATGTGCATGAAAACTCTTGATAGGCACAAGACATGGTATTAAAAACATTTGTGGCTTCAGCCCCCTTAGCCCACCCCTAGCACTGCCCCTGTCTGTGACAAAAAATGTAGTTTTTCATCACATTTATTCATTTAGTTCAGCGGTTCCTGTACTTTTTTTACAATTTAAACCTGTTGTGAATATTTCAATGATTTTCAAAGTTATAAAAAGTTAAAATATAAAAATGAAAACGAATTCAAACTAATAATAAAAACTAGTATTATTTGAGTGACTTACTTAGTGACAGCAGCGACCAATCGGATGAGCGTGTGGTGCGGGGCGGTCGTGTGTTGAGTGAGTATAGTAGCACTTACAGCATTTATAAACACATCTACTGCTGTTGAATTCTTTCTGTTTGTCAGACAGGCTGTATGTCAGGAATCACAGTACTTCTGTGTGTTACAAACTTGAGCTTAGTTTCTGCTGGTGTCCACTGTTCATTCAGTGTTCAGTGTGTGTGTGTGTGTGTGTGAGGTGTAGTGGAGCGCTGTGGCACACAGATGCACACGCTGCAGGAGTGCAGATGAAGACATTAGTCTGAGGAAAGGTCAGGAGGATCCTGACGGCTGGTCCGGTGTGTGTGAGGAGGCTTACTTTATAAATGCTTGGATTCTGATGTGTTTATCATTCATCCGCTGGTGAAGACACTCTGAAAAAGTAATTCCAGTATTGTTATTGTTTGGTTGTGGTGTGGGCTTCACTCTTTATTAAAACCTTAGAATTATTAAAACTTTATGCTTATAGTTACAGTTTGTAGCTTCTTCATCCAGCAAACTGTTAGAGGCGGCCGATGGAGGATTCAGAGTGAAATAACCACAGATACCCAGATTACCCAGAATCCTCTGCTCTGATGTGTGCTGAATGAGTGTGCATGTTCATTCACGTCCAGCGCCGTAGAATCACAACCAGCAGTTTTTTGCCTATTTGCATATTTAAATGAGTGTGTAATTGACGTCAGGTTGAACAGATGACTGACCTTTGACTCCGTTTGTTTCATCTGTTGTAGCACTGACAGGAACTTGTTTCCTTTTCTTGTTGGGCGGTGAAGCGTAGAAAGAGAGTCTTCCCGCGGGAATGAAAACACACACACTCTCTCTCTCTCTCTCTCTCAGCATCTGAGCCATCTCTTCTTATTAATATGCAGCACACTTACTGTCACTCATCAGGATGGACTGCCCACTTCCCTCTTCTGACCAATCACGATGCTGAAAATTCAGCTTTGATCACAGCAATCGATTACAATTTAACATATATTTACATAGAAAAACGTTTTTTGTTTTGTTTTGTTTTTTTACATTGTAATAATATTTCACTGTTTTTACTGTATTGTTGATCAAATAAACGCAGCCTCGGTGAGCAGAAGAGACTTCTTTCAGAGCCTAAACTTCTGAACAGTTGCGTGTGTTTGTATGTGTGCGTTTTATTTTTGTGCTGTCGATTATTTTCTGCTCAGAGAAACCGCTCTGGAAGCGTGTGATCTGCAGAGAAACGCTGTGATGTGATGATTTATTCATAAGCAGAGAGTTAACGTAAGGGGAAAGACAGAGTTCAGCCATTCAGGCGCCGTCAGTCTGTCGGTCAGGAACATCTGATCGCTCAGATACACGTGTGTGATGACACTCGTCTGCATTACCGATTCTTCTAGTCAGATGTGTGTTAATTAACATGCTGAGGTGCTGCATTTACGTTTGCCAAATTTTTCAGTCCCGTTCCTTTCTGTTTAACGGTGATTATTTAGTTCTGCTGACCCGAATCTCACGCTCCAGTCTAACGATAAACACATTACCCATGGTTCTCTGGTGTCTGTGTCTCATTCGGTCGTTTTTCAGCGCCGTCCTCAGTCACGTCCCCAAACTCGCACACGAACCGCCGTCAGCTCCTGAAAGCCAGTGGAGCAAAAAGACAAATGTTTCCCGCTGAAATGAGAATTGATTTTCCCAGCGGTCACGGGTCCCTAATCAACGCTCCGACATCCTGTTCTGATAACGGACCCGGGGCCATTAGTGGCGCGAGACGTCACAGAGACGCTGTCGAGCAACAGAACGAGCGCTAGTCGGGTGGAAGTTCAACTCATCATCTCTTTGGCTTCATCTCTGTCTCTTTGTCTTTGTCTCTTTCTTCTATATCAGACTCTCTCCAGAGACGCAGGAGAAGAATGAGCCGAAACTAGGTGACCTGCTTTTCCGTTTCAAACACCTTCATGTAGCTGCCGTCGTTCTTTTCAGGGAAATTAACGTCGGAGCTCGTGTGATCCACACGTGTTCAGGCCTGCTGGGAAATGTAGTCGGGCACGTTCGTGTCATCTCATACGCTGCGCTCGGTCACTTGGTGTCGGTTTCTGTTTCTTTGCACAGATTGTCACATTTAAAGAGACACTCACTGGAGGCCATATCAGGACAGATGAGGCAGTAAATTATACACCATCAGTACAGCTTGACTTCACTCTGAGGACTAACTAAGTACAAGTACTGACTCTACCAGAGATGAATGGCACTGTATGCATCAGAGCGTTTAGAATAAATAAAGGGGTCCTATTATGCTTTTTTACAAAGTCTTGATTTTGTTTGGGGGGTGTATTAGAACATGCTCTCAGGCTTGGTTCAAAAATGTATCATTTGTCACATAATTTACATTATACCTTTCTCCCCAGCCTGGCACAAATGGCTCCATTAGTTCCGGGTTTGATGAAGGCCCGCCTTCCGAAAAACTAAATGTGTTGTGATTGGTTAGCTTTACCACTGCGTTGTGATTGGCGAACAGCTTAGGCGCTGTTTCAGTACTGCCACGCCCCTTGCAAGTCCCGTGTACAACTGTTAGCACAAGCTAGATTAAAGTGATTCTTCTGTTTTAAATGTGGATATTTTTCTTATAGTCCTTTGCGTCTGGCCAGAGGAGAACTGGCCCCCAGACTGAGCCTGGTTTCTCCCAAGGTTTTTTTTCTTCATTCTGTCACCGATGGAGTTTTGGCTCCTTGCCGCTGTCGCCTCTGGCTTGCTTAGTTGGGGACACTTAATTTCAAGCGAAATTGTATACTATTTGAATTGAACTGCCCTTAACTGAGAAATAGAGTGTTTGCTGTTGTCCTTTTGCATTATTGATGCACTATTTCCTACCTAATACTGTACAGCCGCTTTGCCACAATCTGTATTGTTAAAAGCGCTATATAAATAAAGGGGTGACTTACAAAAATGCACCCCCCCCAGGGCCAAGGATGCACTTTATTGGACTTGTTTTGGACTGATGAATAAGACAAGCAAATAACATTAACATTATCAAAGAACATCATTACTGATTCGCCTAGCCTAGTCTAGTGCAAGTCTTTATGCATTATGAATAAATCCCCCACCTCGTCCCTCCCCACCCCCCAACCATTCGAATTTCCGTAGGCAGGATTTCATTTAATGATATTCTAATGGAGATCGTATTCCAAGATTGCATTTATTTGCTCAGAAAACTGTGAAATATTATTACAATGTAAAACAGATGTTTTCTATGTGAATGTATCTTAAAGTGTAATTAATTGCTGTGATCAAAGCTGAATTTTCAGCATCACGTATGGTCCTTCAGAAATTAATACTTTTTAGGGACTTATTAAATTGATCAAAAGTGACAGTGAAAACATCTAGAATGTTACAAAGTTTAGTTTCATATAAATACTATTCTTTTGAACTTTTTATTCATCTGTGAATCCTGAAAAATAAAATGTATCACAGTTTTTACATTTTAACATATATTCACATATAAAACAGCTATGTTAAATTGTAATAACAGTTCACTGTTACCATAAACTTTGTGGTGTTTACTGTTCTTTATATATTCGGTAAGTGTGGCTGTATTCAGTCTCTGCGGCAGAAGCTGGAGTGTGTGTGTGTGTGCGTGTGCGTGTGCGTGTGCGTGTGCTGCGGGTCTCGGCGGCTGCGGTGGATCAGGTGTGCTGTAATCACTGCAGCAGATGCAGCTGCTCGCCCTTTATACCCGACTGACTGACCTCAAACCTCCGACCGCACGACCATACGGATACAGACGCACCCACACCAGCTGCCAAACGCCCCATTACACCGCTCTTCACTGGAGACACCGCCGACAGACAGAGACTCCATCACTATGAGTTTGACTGTATTCATAGAAATTCAGAACTAAGATGACTTGACGGAATGTTTCTGGGGCGAGTTGTCCCTTTAACCCTAGAAAACTGCTGGATCAAAGGCCTCGAAATGATCAACGGGGTTTTTCCAGAAACTTTACTTTCACCTCAGTTTTAAAAATAAATATTTTGTGTAAATGTTCATAAACTCTTCCATTTCAAAACGTTTTCTGTTATGTCATACGTCAGGCTTCACAGGGTTAAGGCTCTTCCAGAAGCCACACAGAAAGTTGCATCGCAACAAGCTCCGTGAAACACTGGAGTTGAGTGGCATGTTGACTATAAATAGGGTGAATTCAAATAAAGCGGCTCCTTGTTTGGCTTCACCTGTCCACCGGTTTCCCTCGTTCTCCCGCTCGTAATCTTTACCTTCTGCTGCAGTGTCTGTCTGTGTTTTGAATGGACCTTTATTTGATTGGGATGATGAATTATTGAAGAAGCAGAGCTCTTTAGATACGGTGTTCGGACTCGTCAATAATTCACGTTCACCCTCTTCGGCAGGTCACGTCTCTCTCTTCCGGTCCGAGCTGAAAGCGCTTCAGAAACAGACCATTTGCTCCGTTTCAAACACGGGATCATCAGGAACTCTTCCTGAAGTCTTTTTGGGAGTCATGAATATTTCAGCCGATGCTGTTTGCGCGACGCTCGCGTGTTTGCCTATGTGCGAATGGGTCAAAATGTCTGCTGTGTCTCAATCTGAGTGAAAGTCAGTGGGGTCCAGTGTTGTTTGTTTCCCAATGGTCTTCGTTGTGTTCAACAAAAGAAATAATAATAAAATCATACAGGTTTGAATGACACGCGGGTGAATAAATGATGATAGAATGATCGTTTTTGGTTGGACTGTCCCTTTAATGTCAGATACACACAGTGAAAGCCGTCTGTCTCTCGCCATGCGTGTCTGTAATGATGCAGTAAATAAGAGCATCACTGGTGTTTTATATGGCATTAAAGTGGTGTTTGTGTTCATTATAGAGAGATAGAGGCCCTCCATCCGCTGGACACGCCGCCATCAGAGGCTTTCACGGCAATTACTGCTAATTGCGGGATTTGCGTGTGTGTTTGCTGAGTCGAATACAGCGCTGTGTGTGAATAAATGAATGAGACGGAAGCACAGACGCTTCTGAGAGAACAGTGAACAAAACTTTTGCTGGTTGGTGCTGTATTGATGTCAAGCAGATGGACCTGATATGGATGATTTGTTTCAGTTTGACTCCGAAATTAATTTAAAAATACCAGCTTGAAAACGAGGATTTGTGTATAAGAGATGAGTTGCTAAACCACATAGTTCTTGCCGTGCAGAGAGACAGACAGACAGATGGACGGAAAGATAGACAGCGAGATGGACAGATAGACGGAAAGATGGATAGACAGTTAGACAGGTAGACAAATGGATAGATGGCTAGATGGACAGACAGATAGACGGATGGATGGACAGACAGGTAGATGGACGGAAAGATAGACAGCGAGATAGACAGATAGACGGAGAGATGAATAGATGGACAGACAGATAGGCAGGCAGGCAGAGAGACAAACGGAAAGACAGATACATGGACAGACAGATGGATGGACAGTTAGACAAGTAGACAAATGGATAGATGGACAGACAGATAGACGGATGGATGGACAGACAGACAGATGGATAGATAGACAGGTAGATAGATGGAAAGATAGTGAGATGATAGCCAGATAGATGGACAGACGGAGGAATATATAGATAGATGGATCGACAGGTAGACGGATGGACAGACAGACAAGTAGATGGACAGATGGATGGACAGGTGGATAGATGGACAGACAGATTGATGGATAAATGGACAGATGGAAAGACAGACAGTCTGGTATCTGATGCTGAACCGCACCAGAATTTGACCATCGTAGCTGCTGTAAAGGTTATGTGGCTGTCACAGCCGTAAAGGAAATAACAGGCACGTCCTCAGGCGACGTGTTAACACTCACACGACGAAACAAATAAAGCCAGCGGCCGCTGCGGTGACCTTCAGATAGAGGACAGACACACAAACACACTGTCTGTCTGTCAGCCGCTACGAGCCATTAATACAAACTTAAAGAGCCGTCTGTATGTCTGTCTGAACCCCATTTTACTCAGTAAAGGAGCCAGTTAGGGTTAGTTATCCATCCTGGACGAGCTGCTGACAGGACGGGTGACGGCAGCCGGTGGTCCTGAGGATGTGGTTCAGATTTAGAGCTTTATGAAGTTTATGGATGCAGATCCGTCAGAAGGAGGAGAGATCGATGTCAAACCCCTCCTCATCCATCAGACGCTCAGAGGACACCTGAGTCCCTGCAAAGATTTCTGGGATACTTTAGACGTGATTGATGTGAGAGAGCAGGGTGACGATGATAGATGACGTTCAGAGCGTAGCGCTGAGCGAATCTCACGGCAAACGCGTGAGTCCTGGGACGTCTGTGGTCTGGACGCTCTTATAGAGGCTCCGATTTACAGATGACTCATCCCAGACCTCCAGAGACCAGACCGAACCAGCGGCACTGGAGATGGGTTTGTTTGTGACATCACATCTGAACAGACAGCAGGTCGTGACCTTTGACCTCAGGGTCACTAATGGACGTCTGCCGCGAGGCTGCTGAAAGCGTCTGTCCTGCGGCGATTACCTGAGCCTGCATCTGAGCTGATGCACTTCTGCTGGAGTGTGTGTGTGTGAGCTCATTGTTTCTTCTGGAGAGGAGAGATGGATGTTTGATACATGCCTTTGTTTTCGATCAGTTGTTTCAGTATTCAGTTATTGATATTGCGGGTGGTTTATTTCTGTGCTGTTATTGACTAGTTTCCGCAGGGAGCACAAGCTGCCTGTTAGTCCTTTGATTCACTGAAGGTGTTTGCGGCTGAACGAGCTGATTGATCAGTGTTTGTGTGTGTGTTGGTTCAGTGCTCTTCTATCTTTAGTTTTCTGGGGGTGTTTGATGGGTTTGTTTCCGGACTCTTTCCCCGTTAATAATTCAGAGCGCAGGCGTCCCTGCAGAGACCGAGACCCACGATTCCTCTGTGACACTGCGATTGGCTGATATGACGAGCGTCAGATCTTTGTGTTTGATCTCATCTGCTCCTGTTCAGAGATCCGCTTCATTCCCACATGCTGATGTTTGGGCGGATAAAATCACCAACAGGCTCTCATTTACATCGGTGCATTTGGCAGACGCTTTATCCAACGCAAAATGCGCTGTATCCGTTGTATGCGTGTTTTATCAGTTTATTTATTCACTGGGAATCGAAACCATGACCTTGGCATTGCTGGTGTTGTGAAGCTTCAGTGAGTCAACTCACATCCCGTCATGAACTAACACTGTCACAGCGCAGTACTAATATGCTTGTCTTAATTTCTTTATTTTCAAACATTAAACCATCAAATGATTATTTTTGCAGAAACCCTTAAAGCTTCTCTTTTAGACTAAATTAAGTCAGCATTGAACTGAATCGATAGAGCGTGTTGCATTCACAAACGCATGTGGAAGTGATTCAGATGGAGCTGATGTGGATCGCTGTCGCTCTGAGCTGCTCGTGTGTAAGTGAACACAGTGCTCTGATTCGATCAGAAACACAGAGCAGATATTCATTTAATGAACAACATTTGTGATTTGATAATGACACTAAACTAAAATGCCTTTCTGGTTTTATTTTGATTATTGATGCTTTTCTAAGAGCGAAACACAGACGGGGAGCAGCTTCACATCAACAGTTATAAATGAAACAGAGACTTGCAGTTGCAGACACAGAACAGTCATCAGTTTCCTGTTTTTGCACCGTAATGTGTTTCATGTGTGGTGTGTGTCGGACAGTGATGGTCCTGTGATGTTTTTACTCTGCATGTGTCGTGAGGGTCTCCAGTGACATTTCCTGAATGCAAAAAAAAAAAAGATCAAATAAACCACACTGAGGAGATAAAAAAAAAACAAAAAACAAGAGATGCTGCTCAAAAATAGTCTGGGACAGACGAGCGATGCAGAGCGATAAAGGAATGAAGGAAATGTCAGGTGTGACGAACACACAACAAACAGACGACTGCAGCGTGAGCGCATCCATCAGCACGACTGCAAATCAACTCTGTGTGTGTGTGTTTTCATGTTTTGCTGGTTTCTCAGTGTTTCTGCTGTATTTGAGGACTCGTGTCAGTCTCTGCTGGGCTGATTGTTTCATGTGTTCATGCTGCTGAAATCACACTTCAGATTTGAGCAGCCAGAGAGACACACGCCATGAGAATAAACCACAAACGCAGTCAGGACGGCATGATTAATTGAATTTATTTTATGTTTTTTTTTTTTTNTTTTTTTTTTTTTACTGTGAAATATTACAGTAGTAGTATTGTTTTAAGTAATTTTAAGAATATAAATATTTTTATTTTGAGTCAAATATTACAAAAGTAATGTTGTATTTAGGAAAGGCTCGACACCATAATTTTGGCTTCGGTAGGATACCAGAATCTAAGACCTCGGTACCGATACTAAATCCATATCATTGGTGACAAATAACCAGCCTCAAAAAATAAGTGAATTGAAAACAATTTAGTATGTTTACATACTAAACATGTATTAGTTCATTTTTAAAAACCTAGATTAATAAGTGCGGTAATGCTGTTAGGTCGGCTCACCTACAGAATTTTAACAAAGTGTTATTCTAACAGTCAAAGTATTCAAAATCATGTTATTATCTCTCTCTCTCTCGCTGATTGTTTTCAGATTTCAGACTCAGATAGCCAAATAAAAACGTTAAATATAAATCTCTCTCTTGGCTGCTTCATACACTGACCAAAATCGCACACGCACGTTTGAGCTTTCGTGTTTACTCTGTGTCACACGGGTATGTGCGTTGATCAGTTGGTGGACAGTAGTGAAGTATTTGTACTCTGCTTTAAAAGTAATTTTCAAGTGTCTGTACTTTATCAGAATGTTTTTCTTTAGAAAACTTTACTTCACAACATTCCAAAGCATAATATTGTACTTTTTACTACACTGAGTTTCATATTAAATATCACTTAATACTTCATTAAACTAGAAATCTTGTACTTTCCTGCTTTTACTCAAGTAAAAAAGTCATTCAAAGATTCACTTGAGTACAAGAAAATACTACATTGTTAATATTCTCAGGTATTAAAGGTACAACAAACAACAACTTTTATTTATGAAATGTAGTGCAGTAAAAAGTATGACATTATGCTTTGCAATGTAGTGAAATAAAACATTTTCCAAAGAAAAACACTCTGATAAA